>JASANB010001814.1:0-127049 GCA_030248155.1 Sabatieria punctata
AAACCGCCGCCCGTCATGTTTAGGACCAGAATTCAAATCTGACTTTCGTATTTTGTTGTTGGCACCGACCGGAAGCACAAATTTGAGTCTAGAATTAGGTAGTCATTTCTGTTCTGTAATCGTAATTTAGCCATTTTTTCAATAATACAAAGCAAACGGGTAAGAAAGTAAAAAGCTAAGAACACTTCAGTTTCAATGAAAACATGAATATGTAAATGTTTGCTGTAACTTCTAGTTTATAATTATGTTTCTTAATTGAGAGATTGATAGACAGGCAACCAAATTGTTTAAATAGTTTTGCAAATTTCTTTGAAGGGCGACTCCTTGTATACCATATAGATATGTATCTAGTAATCCAGAAAATAGGCTGACCAAATCAGCTATATTCTGGACCACCTTTAACTTTCAGCTCAGACTTAGTGATACTAAGAGCAACATTGAACACAACAAATAAACAGTGTCTCTCTCCAGCATTAAAACCAACCATTCACTCTGCAATAGCATCAAGTGTCTGGAGGGTCAAATGCCTTCGAGATCCAACTGCATTCAGGTTTCGCCCTTTAACTTTGGACCTGAACACAGTCTCAGTAGCTGGGCTCTTCAGCAAAGTGCTACCAAGTAAAGCTGAAATTGGACAACACAAGACTCCACTCAAGTCATTGAGCTGCAGGATGAATAACAGAAATCGTTGCAGTCTCTAAAATCTAGCTGCAACTGGATTCCGCCCTTTTCAGGGAGTTTCATCAATACTGCCAGCCTTGACTAACCAAACAAACAACATACAGAGGACATCGAGGTCCTACCTTGCTTGCAGACATGCTGGCGCCACAACTGTCTGACAAAACAGCAAACAGAATGACTGAACAGTTCTGCACATCTCTTTTATATCAACTTCATGGCAGCAATTAATGGCTCAGGTCAATCCTTTAATCCCTGCGCTCTGTGTTATGAATAGTATTGCCCAAGGTAATCATTGTAAATCTTGGATTAACGTCCTACTTTATGGCTGTTTTTATGGCTCGTTTTGGTCACCTCTTCCCTTGCCTGATTGACACATTGTGTGAAATGTTGTTTACCTATCCTGTTGTTCTGCTTTTGTAAAGTACCCAGCAATCTGGGAACATCAAAAGCGCAAAACATCTTAGAAGCATTCCTCAATTGCCTGGCAAAACCAGACATTGTGAACCACCCAACATGGTTGGGAAAATTAAATACACAAAAGACATGAGCAAAAACAGATCAAGCATTGTAAACCACCCAACAAAGTTGGGAAATTGTAAACCACCCAACAGAGTTGGGAAATTGTAAACCACCCAACAGAGTTGGGAAACATAAATGCACAAAAGAAATGAGCACCAATAATATACATACCAGAGAGTTTCCCCTCTGTATTGTTTATGTGCTAATTAGGTAAATATCCAGTGTATATATTTGATTACTTCTTGTTTTGTACCAATTCCAAATTTTGTAATCAAAGCTTGATATCTTTCAGTAAATTTTATAAATTGAGTAATCAATTCTTCTTTATGGAAACCATTACTTTTGAAATCCTTGTACAATCTGTGAACTCTATCTGTGAAAATATTCTGATCATTGGTAATCCTTCCAAATCTTATTATTTGTGTATAAAAAACTTTTAACCCAATATTTCTATGAGTGTTACTGTCTGCAAATGTGCATTTTATAACCTTGAAGTTGAAGTCATCTGTTTTGTCATATACACCTGTCTGCATTTGTTGATTCCGAATATTAATCTGTATATCCAAGAAGTTGCAGCGTAATCTATCTTTTGATGCTATTTCCAACTTTAGTGATTGTGGGTAAATTCGTTCAGCTATGGCAGAAGAAAATCTGGAGAAAACACACACAAGGGCGGGCCGCCGGCAGCCACCACCACAACGCCCAAATTAACTGTTGCAACCGCACAGCAAACTGACAACAGAACAAACTGACTGTTAGAGAAAATGTCTTGCTTTATATGAAAATAACTTTTCGCAGGGAAATTCAAAATTTAGGGAAATACCGGCGCGATCTGAGCAAAGTGATCTTAACAACAGTCTGACAAGTAAAAGAATTTTATTCATACATAAATGTAGATCGCATAGCAGCAACGGGCTTCACTGTCTTCTTCCATCTCTGGCTTTTCAACAGCTGTCTGATCCAACAGTTTCGTTTCCACCTCATTCTTGGTTTTCTCGATTTTCGACCGTTTCTTAGTGTTGGACCTTGTTGGCTGCTTTCGTTTTCTTTTTGGTTTGGGCATTTTCTCCTTGCCTAATTCTTTTTCAGACTTGTCGATTACCTCTCCAAAGAGTTCTGCCAAATCGATTTTACTGTCACCCATTCTTGATAAGACAAAGACATGCAATGAACAATTTGTCAAAAACCACGTTTTTATACTGAAACATAAACCAGCTGAGTTTGCGTAAAGTGTTAGCAAAATAGTGTGTGAAAGTTAGGGAAATAGCGCAATACTAGTGAAATCTTATTGCAATATTGGCAATGCTCAGTGCGATTTCAGTAATCTTGATCTGGCATAGTGCGATATAGTCAACATGTACACCAGCGATATGTACAGCTGCCCAAACTATAGGGAAATAGCGCAATACCGGTGAAATCTCTGTAAAAGATCGAGAAGATCGACGGAAGATCGATAATCTTTTTGAGATTTTGTGAATCCTAGGGTCGGGAATTTGAATCTCGAAATCCTCAGGGTTTTTAACGAATTGGCAGCCAATCCTCTGGCAGATAATGTTCTCTCTTGACTGGAGCGTCGATTCTAAACATGTTTCTTCTTGTATTTCTTATTTTTGTATTTTCTTTTCAATTATTTTTATTATTTTCACGTTTGTTTTTAGTTATTGTACTTTTAATTATTATTTATTATATGTATAGCTAATCTGACTCAAACAGCCATTGGGGGAAGAGAAAAACCAGAGAACAACTAAACACACTAATTTATTTATTAGTTGGTCCCCAAGTATTGACCAAAGTTTCCAATTCTGAAAGTTTGAATTTCGCGCCAAAACATAGAGGACTCGGTACACTAAAGTGTCTGAGCCAGAAACACACAGATTTCAATAAAAACACGACAGAATTTATCACGTGACTAGAGTTCGTCCGTGGACAAAGTTTGTTTTAGGCAAAACTAAACTTAAGACACATCAGTAGCAAACATTCACTGTTGAAGAATGTCTGAAAAATCTGCGGTTCGTTTGATTGTTCGACTGTTGCGTGTTCAGTCGCGACGTATAAACCCCTCCAAACTCCCCCGGCTCTTTGAGTATGCGTTGGTATTCTTCTACTACGACCTGAACACCTCAGACAAAGAAATTTTCATGGAAATGGCCGGCAGACTGCGAAAGTTTCGAAAGACCAAGGAGTGGAAAAAGATGAACACTGTCGGACCTCTGGGCTTTCTGAGAGCCGCCGTGCGCACGGGTGATGAAGTGCAGCATATAGAGAGAGTTCTCCGACCTCTCTTCGAAAGACTGGCCTGAAAGATCGAGAAAGCCTGGAACAGCAGCATCAGTTAAACCCAACGGCCCTCTTCAGGGCCACCAGAAGGAGGCGAGGTCTGGTTTGTGGTATTTGAATCCGAACTAGTCTCGCGTCCAACCGGTGATTTTGTTGGGTCATCTGAAATCGGTAAGTACAACATTTTTTCTCCCACAAATTCTGAGGGGGCAATTTGAATTTCCCGCCAAAATCAGACCCAAATTCTGAGGGGGCAGTGTCGAAATATGAGGAGAGCAATTTGAATTTCCCGCCAAAATTATAGTTAAATTCTGAGGGAGGCAGTGTCGAAATCTGAGGAGAGCAATTTGAATTTCCCACCAAAATTATAGTTAAATTCTGAGGGGAGCAATTTGAATTTCCCACCAAAATTATAGTTACATTCTGAGGAGAGCAATTTGAATTTCCCGCCAAAACCAAAGCCGATGAGGAGCAGTGTCGAAATCTGAGGAGAGAATTTCTCGCCAAAACCAAAGCCAAATTCTGAGGGGGCAATTTGAATTTTCCCAACCAAAACCAAAGCCAACCAACCACTTAAACAAGTTCTGAGGTAAACTTTTCCAAAACTTTATTCTGAGGGCAACTTTTCTAAAACTTTAATCTGAAAGCAGTAAAAATTTGACTGAGGGTTTCATCACCACTTATACATAGCCCTTTTACAGCTAGTACTCTAACCGAGTGCGTGGCTCAATTGGTAAAACCGATAAGCCCGTAACCGAAACGTTAAAAGTTTGAACCCCACTCGAGCAAATGTTTTTCCCGCAATTTCGACGAGTGGGCGGAGTCGTAAGGGGGGCGGAGTCTGGAGATAATCTGGAGACGGGCTGACCGGGCAGTGTGACGTCACTGCCCGGCCAGTGAGCCGCCCCTTACTACTGATAAGAACACGGAAATTAGCGGGACACTAAGAAATTCTACTAACTTTTAGTTGATTAAGGCAAAAACAGCTTCCTAAACCTAATTATGGAACAATCTTTTCGATTTTTGTAGATTAATTTTTAAGGTCAACATCGATTTTTTTCGATTTTGACAGGTATTGGGTATTAGGGGACAAAAACCCCAATACCCAATACCAGTTTACACTCTAATTCAAACAATAAGCGCACAGTGGAAGCGCAAACAGATACCCTGAGCATACAACAACACGAATGATGTCAGGCAAAACCCTAGAAACTCTAAATTCAATGATTTGTTACACGTTTCCTTTCCTCTTAAAACTTAGCGTCTTTTTTAAATATTAGCAAGCACAGCTTAGTTAAAGCTTCAAATTACCTCAGAAAATTCTGGTACCCTCACTTCACACTAAAATATGAAGAATGACCACTTGGTAACAACTTGAACTAATTTTTTTGCAAGACATTCGAAAAGGCAGCTATTTTCAGACCCAATACGCATTACGCAAAATACGCAAACTTTTGGCAGAATGCGTAATAATATTGCGTAATGAAATTCAAATGCGTATGCGTATGCGTATGCGTATACGCATTCTGAAATGCAATGCGTACTTTGCGTAATGATATGCGTAATGCGTATACGCATGCAACAGTAGCTGAAGTACAGTTTAACTAACACGAAAAAAGGCTGGGGCTCCCCCGGGCCTCGGTTACCGATAGTTTTTTTTTCGCCCTTTTTTGGGGGGAGAGGCGAATGACAAGCTGAAAGAAAGCCAATGGGAAAGATTGGATTATTGTATTTCTGCGTAACCTGTGAATATGAGAGAATAGCGCAACTTGAATTTCCCGGGCAGTGTACTGCTGCACGCGAACCCACAATAGAAGTCGCACTGTATTTAGTCCTCCACCTATAATGTGATTTGTAAATTGTAACATGGATGGATGTATTTTTGAAAAACCTCGCCCTGTTTTTTTTCAGTTTTTTTTCCAAAATCGCAGTAAAAACTCCAGCTCAAGTTCTGAGTATCCTAGTCTGGTTTTATGATTCCTAACACTTTCTAGCGCCTTCCTGAGTCTTTTCTGAACAGAAATACACGTCTTGCATGGATATAAATCACGAAATATGCATGACCAAGTGTCTTACAGGCTCCATCAATATACGCTGTATACAAACTTTCTTACAGCAGTTTGCCTTTTTGTTTCAGATCGCCAAATTAGGTCTTTTCTATTGTCCTTCTAACAGTTTTGAGTCAGTGTGGTGGCCTTACACACATCGCAAAAGTCCATTTTTTAACTGAAAAATGACATAAATTAGCTATTTTTGCTTGAGTTTTTTCCGCGATTTATGTTTTTTTACGACCCTTAGGAAAAAACCGGCTTTTTTTCGCAAGTCGTAAGGGGGGCGGAGTCTGGAGATAATCTGGAGACGGGCTGACCGGGCAGTGTGACGTCACTGCCCGGCCAGTGAGCCGCCCCTTACTACTCTTATCTAACATAAAAATCGTGCCATTTCTAACGATACAGAATGTACCAGTACCGTACATTTATGTACCAAGGGCTATGGGGTGGTACAGCCTTTCCGGCCAGCCAAGTTAGGAAAATAATTCGTTGAAAACAAGAAACGGGATTGAACTACACATTACGGTTGGACGCATATATGCAATATGCAATATCAAACAATGCATATATGCATGGTTTTTGGCATGCATATATGCATATGCAATATCATATGCATGCAAAATTCCAATATGCAATAGTCATATGCAAATTGACCCTAATATCAAAATTTTGCATATTTTTAATTTGCATATTTTTGGTGTCACCGACTTTTCGAGCTGTATATGTACTTATGTTCTGAAGAGCGTTAAACGATTCAAATACAGTGCAGGCCATAAAAAAGACCGCCTGGCCTTTTTCCAGTTTTTTTAATATATTAAAATTTATCGCAATTCTGTCAATTTTCTACCGAATGAAAAGATTTTTGGCATAATTATTATATTATTGTTAAGAGTTTGCTTTGGCCACGTCCTAGCCTGCTAGCCTTCTATAGCCTCGAGTTATGGCCTTCCGAAATTAGCGGAACGAAATTTCAGATGTCAATTTTGAACATAAATATCTCATTGACCCTTCAACGGATCTTTCCCAAGTTCTGCGGTTTACCCAATCTTTATATGGATTTAAGCAGCTGAAGAGCTCACCTTTCTAACACAACTAGTTAAAATCTGGCAGATTTTTACTTTCAGTGAAGGTGAAAAATTAGCATTGTCAAAATGAGGGTGGTGCTCTCTGTCTCTAAACATAAAGCAATGGTTGTATGGCCTAATTAGGCGTTAATTGTGTTGCCTTAGTTGAGGTGATTGTAATCCATGACCCCACTAGTTCGTACAACCCTGTTTTCTGTGCAACGGACAACACACTCATTTTTGAGAATGCTAATTTTTCACCTTGACTGAAACAAAAAATCCAGCAGATTTTCACCGGTTGTGTTAGAAAGCTGAGCTCTTCAGGTCCATATGAAGATTGGGTAAACCTGCAAAATTTGGGAAAGATCCGTTGAAGGGGTCATTGAGATATTTACGTTCAAAATTGACATCTGACATTTCGGTTCCATTCATTTCGGAAGGCCATAACACAAAGAATGGAAATCTCAACTGAGATTTTTCAAATTCTGAATTTTTTATTTGTAAAACTAGGACAGGACTATGTACAAACACCTAGGTATACCACATTAGAGAGAACAAATTTGAACACGCAAACACTAATTTAGACAAAAATCTGTAATGTCAACCATATTTTACTAAAAATTACGAAATGAGCTGGTCTTTCATGCCAAACTGTGTCTCCCCTCTTGTTTTTTTCCAGATGAGGTCTGAATCAGTAAAATAAGTATGCCTAATAAATGCTAAAGATTGCGTAAACATTCCAACCAAACTCGAAAATGCTTGGAAAACGTCCAGTTATCGATTTCAGGGCGCCTTGATAAAATATGCAAATATGCAAAAAATATGTACATATCTGATTTTTGCATGCATATGATATATGCAATATCAATATGCACTATAGATTGCATGCATATATTCATATGCAATATCATATGCATCCCAAAAATCCGATATCAGCCAACCATACTACACATTATTGAGTATTAAAACTGTTAATTTCTGCTAATTTTACACTCAGAATGGCTTTTAAACGCTTTCTACAAGGCTATTTTTTAAAAAAATTCTCGACCTGGTTGGGCAGCAGCCCAACCAGGTCTCTTCAATATTTTAATCCCAGTGCAGAAGATCGTGCTTGCACCACTGGAATCTACCTGTTCACTGAAATGCAATTTTGGCTCAGCTATGCAAGTATTGGGTATTGGGGTATTGTGGGTCGCATGTATTTGTATTGGGTGGTTGGGGTATTGGGTTTTACAGGTATTGTTCGCACTCTAGTTTGAATGCCACTGGACTTCTTCTGGAATTGAACATTCGACTATTGTTTGCAGGAAACCGCATATCTCTTGCCTGTTGAAAACATCCGTACTGTACATACAATAGTGCAATTTTCTTGAGGGCAGAAATTTATCATCAAGCCTCAAGTATGTCTCAAAAACCTGGATTATAAAGTTGGATACCTAAACAGCATACTGTATAGCTAAAAAAGCTGTTCAATGAAATTTCTGAATGTTTCTGAGATTACGCATTACGCATACGCAATACGCAAAATACGCATTAGTTTTTGCAATGCGTATACGCAAACTCATACGCATTTGTAATTGGAATGCGTATACGCACACGCATACGCATACGCATTTAAAAAATCCGGTATTAAACAACAGTAACTTCAGCCCAAATTCGGAGTACTAAAATCGGCCAAAAATTGTAGTTTCGGCCTGAGGATCGCTCAACCTGTTAACCCGATCTACCTTTCCTATACTGTATGTACTGTTTTAAAAGTATACCCAAAAATACCCATACTTGGGTACACTTGAGTATTTTTGCTGGTACTTACCCGTACCCATGCTCAAGTATTTTTTGGAATACTTACTCGTACTTACCCATCATTTTACTATGATACCCAAGTATTTTGTTTTTCTCAGGTGATTATAAAATGGGAAATATTTTCAATTTCGGCGCTTTGTGTGTCATAAAAGAAAAGCTCGAAAGCACATGCTGCGCACTTTAGTGGTACGGACTTAGATGTAGATGATATACTGAGTATTAATGCTCCAGATTTTTCTGCCATAGCTGAACGAATTTACCCACAATCACTAAAGTTGGAAATAGCATCAAAAGATAGATTACGCTGCAACTTCTTGGATATACAGATTAATATTCGGAATCAACAAATGCAGACAGGTGTATATGACAAAACAGATGACTTCAACTTCAAGGTTATAAAATACACATTTGCAGACAGTAACACTCATAGAAACATTGGGTTAAAAGTTTTTTATACACAAATAATAAGATTTGGAAGGATTACCAATGATCAGAATATTTTCACAGATAGAGTTCACAGATTGTACAAGGATTTCAAAAGTAATGGTTTCCATAAAGAAGAATTGATTACTCAATTTTTAAAATTTACTGAAAGATATCAAGCTTTGATTACAAAATTTGGAATTGGTACAAAACAAGAAGTAATCAAATATATACACTGGATATTTACCTAATTAGCACATAAACAATACAGAGGGGAGACTCTCTGGTATGTATATTATTGGTGCTCATTTCTTTTGTGCATTTATGTTTCCCAACTCTGTTGGGTGGTTTACAATTTCCCAACTCTGTTGGGTGGTTTACAATTTCCCAACTTTGTTGGGTGGTTTACAATGCTTGATCTGTTTTTGCACATGTCTTTTGTATATTTAATTTTCCCAACCATGTTGGGTGGTTCACAATGTCTGGTTTTGCCAGGCAATTGAAGAATGCTTCTAAGATGTTTTGCGCTTTTGATGTTCCCAGATTGCTGGGTACTTTACAAAAGCAGAACAACAGGATAGGTAAACAACATTTCACACAATGTGTCAATCAGGCAAGGGAAGAGGTGACCAAAACGAGCCATAAAAACAGCCATAAAGTAGGACGTTAATCCAAGATTTACAATGATTACCTTGACAATACTATTCATAACACAGAGCGCAGGGATTAAAGGATTGACCTGAGCCATTAATTGCTGCCATGAAGTTGATATAAAAGAGATGTGCAGAACTGTTCAGTCATTCTGTGTGCTGTTTTGTCAGACAGTTGTGGCGCCAGCATGTCTGCAAGCAAGGTAGGACCTCGATGTCCTCTGTATGTTGTTTGTTTGGTTAGTCAAGGCTGGCAGTATAGATGAAACTCCCTGAAAAGGGCGGAATCCAGTTGCAGCTAGATTTTAGAGACTGCAACGGTTTCTGTTATTCATCCTGCAGCTCAATGACTTGAGTGGAGTCTTGTGTTGTCCAATTTCAGCTTTACTTGGTAGCACTTTGCTGAAGAGCCCAGCTACTGAGACTGTGTTCAGGTCCAAAGTTAAAGGGCGAAACCTGAATGCAGTTGGATCTCGAAGGCATTTGACCCTCCAGACACTTGATGCTATTGCAGAGTGAATGGTTGGTTTTAATGCTGGAGAGAGACACTGTTTATTTGTTGTGTTCAATGTTGCTCTTAGTATCACTAAGTCTGAGCTGAAAGTTAAAGGTGGTCCAGAATATAGCTGATTTGGTCAGCCTATTTTCTGGATTACAGATACATATCTATATGGTATACAAGGACTTGCCCTTCAAAGAAATTTGCAAAACTATTTAAACAATTTAGCGCAATAAGGGGCAAAAGGTAAAAAACACCAGTGTACCGGAGAAAGAAAGAAAAAGTGGAAGCTTTAGACTCCATAAAATGGTGGAAGCAAAAAGCTTGCACTTACCCCCGGCTCTATAAGGTTGTGACTGATGTGTTATCTGTTCCGGCATCTTCTGCTTTCATTGAACATGTGTTTTCTCAGTCTAGTATCTGTTTAGCTAAGCGCAGGCACCGCTTAGGGGCTCAGAACCTCGAGAACGAATTGATGTTGAAGGTGAACCGTCAGATTGTAGCAGAAGCTATTTGTTAGATTAAATTCTTCCTTCTATGTCGTTTGTAAGATGAATAAAACTCTTCTGTTTCATGCAAATATGTAAACTTTGCCCATTTTCATTTATTATTCGATTTTCTGCAATTATCTGCCTGGAAAATACCCAAAAATACTCATACTCGAGTACACTTGGGTATTTTTGGCAATACTTACTCGTACTCGTACCCAAAAATTGGGCATCTCAAAATACTTACCCGTACCCAAAATGGGTACGTTTTGTGATACTTTTAAAACAGTAACTGTATGTTGTTTTCAGATTATTTTTTGTTTAGTGCGTTTAGTAAGCTGGTATACTGAAAGTTATTTTTTAACCATTTCAACTACGTGCAACCGTCCCCTGAACACCTAAAACAGCAACTTTTGAGTTTCCGGCAGGTTGAAACGCGTTTCCGAGTGTTCTAACAGCTTTCCAATACGTTTTCCTTCATTTTTTGCTTCCCAATAGGTTGGCCAACTACACCATGTGGCGTTGGTATATTGCTAGAGGGTAAAACTTTACAGTCTGCCAATCAACGCCGTTTATGCTACAGACACCATATATGGTACCGGTACTATATCTTTACAATACCATCACAGTGGCAATCAATCAATGTGGGGGTACCATATATGGTGCCAGTACCATATACGGTGCCACTAGCCTAGGTACCGGTACCATAGAGGACGTACATGTAACAGGTCATCCGCCGAAGGGGGAGGGAGGATGGGGGGCGTCTGGCTCCGGCTGGGGGATCTGAGCTAAAATTTTCGGAGGGGGGTTGGGCACAAAAAAACGCTCAAAAATCGAAAAAATCGCAAATTTGGGCTGAAATACAGCTAAAAAGTGCTGTTTTGCAGGCGATTTTGGCAATTTTTGTGTCTGAAATTGTAAACATGCAAAAGTTTGCTCAAAAAACTACTTGCCAGAAAAATCGGAGGGGTGTCGGGAAAATCGTCTCGGGGGTCCCGATCCGAGGGGGTCTGGCCTAAGTCGGGTTGGGGGCAGACCCCACCGTGAAGTTTTTATCAGA
Source organism: Sabatieria punctata (assembly GCA_030248155.1). Lineage (NCBI taxonomy): Eukaryota > Metazoa > Nematoda > Chromadorea > Araeolaimida > Comesomatidae > Sabatieria > Sabatieria punctata. Next base: position 11,516 of record JASANB010001814.1, read on the forward strand.
GAAGAACAAAATAACTAGTCCCGGAGGACAAATTAGTAACAGCAAAAGGGGGTGACACAAGCACGGAACACCCCGATCACAAACACAAACACTCACAATACCCTAGCGAGTCACCAGTTCAACAAATTCTGCGGAATTTACGTACTCTGACAGACTACGTAAATTACATCGCGTTCTAAGTTCTTCAGGAATATTATTGTAATTCGTAATGACACGTGAAAGGAAAGAGTTAGACGTCCAATCGCTACCGTAGAAAGGACTAAGTTTAGTACCCGACCTGTCAAACTGGAGACGTGTGCGAATTTCCGTACTAATTAATCCGTGTACTATTTTATACATAAAAATGACGTCGTGTTTCAACCTACGGATTTCCAAGGTTTCTAAGTTACAAATTTTGCATCTATTTGCATAATTAGCGTATGGAAATTGGAATCTACGAAACAAACGAAAAGTAAAACTCCTCTGCAAACTTTCAATTTTCGAAATATCTCTAGCCGTATATGGCGACCAAATGACTGTGGCGGTTTCAACTAAAGGACGAATATACGTTTTATAGGCTTTAATAAGATCTTCGAGGTCTGAAAATTGCAAAATTCTGAACATAAGATTTAACCTTGAAAAGCCTTTTTGAACCACTTGATTGCAGTGATCGGAAAAATTCAATTTAGTATTCACTAGAACCCCGAGATCTTTCACTACCTCTACTCTAGCCAACTCTTGGTTTTCTGTAAAATAAGGAAAAGAGAGTGGATTCATTTGCCTGGAAATTGTTAAAACCTGGCATTTTGTCACAGCCAAACTCAACTGCCACGTATTAGCCCATTCTAAAATACGGTTTAAAGCAGTCTGAATGACTTCAAAAGAATCAGAGCTCGAGATTTCCGCATAAAGTTTCACATCATCAGCATATAATTTAAATTCTAGACTCCGGTTAGTAATAAGGTCAGGCAGGTCATTTATATATAATATAAAAAGTAAAGGACCGAGTATAGAGCCTTGGGGCACCCCGGAAGACACTGGGAGGTCTCCCGAAGACACTCCATCAACCATGACCACTTGACTACGACTACTGTTTTAAAAGTATACCCAAAAATACCCATACTTGGGTACACTTGAGTATTTTTGCTGGTACTTACCCGTACCCATGCTCAAGTATTTTTTGGAATACTTACTCGTACTTACCCATCATTTTACTATGATACCCAAGTATTTTGTTTTTCTCAGGTGATTATAAAATGGGAAATATTTTCAATTTCGGCGCTTTGTGTGTCATAAAAGAAAAGCTCGAAAGCACATGCTGCGCACTTTAGTGGTACGGACTTAGATGTAGATGATATACTGAGTATTAATGCTCCAGATTTTTCTGCCATAGCTGAACGAATTTACCCACAATCACTAAAGTTGGAAATAGCATCAAAAGATAGATTACGCTGCAACTTCTTGGATATACAGATTAATATTCGGAATCAACAAATGCAGACAGGTGTATATGACAAAACAGATGACTTCAACTTCAAGGTTATAAAATACACATTTGCAGACAGTAACACTCATAGAAACATTGGGTTAAAAGTTTTTTATACACAAATAATAAGATTTGGAAGGATTACCAATGATCAGAATATTTTCACAGATAGAGTTCACAGATTGTACAAGGATTTCAAAAGTAATGGTTTCCATAAAGAAGAATTGATTACTCAATTTTTAAAATTTACTGAAAGATATCAAGCTTTGATTACAAAATTTGGAATTGGTACAAAACAAGAAGTAATCAAATATATACACTGGATATTTACCTAATTAGCACATAAACAATACAGAGGGGAGACTCTCTGGTATGTATATTATTGGTGCTCATTTCTTTTGTGCATTTATGTTTCCCAACTCTGTTGGGTGGTTTACAATTTCCCAACTCTGTTGGGTGGTTTACAATTTCCCAACTTTGTTGGGTGGTTTACAATGCTTGATCTGTTTTTGCACATGTCTTTTGTATATTTAATTTTCCCAACCATGTTGGGTGGTTCACAATGTCTGGTTTTGCCAGGCAATTGAAGAATGCTTCTAAGATGTTTTGCGCTTTTGATGTTCCCAGATTGCTGGGTACTTTACAAAAGCAGAACAACAGGATAGGTAAACAACATTTCACACAATGTGTCAATCAGGCAAGGGAAGAGGTGACCAAAACGAGCCATAAAAACAGCCATAAAGTAGGACGTTAATCCAAGATTTACAATGATTACCTTGACAATACTATTCATAACACAGAGCGCAGGGATTAAAGGATTGACCTGAGCCATTAATTGCTGCCATGAAGTTGATATAAAAGAGATGTGCAGAACTGTTCAGTCATTCTGTGTGCTGTTTTGTCAGACAGTTGTGGCGCCAGCATGTCTGCAAGCAAGGTAGGACCTCGATGTCCTCTGTATGTTGTTTGTTTGGTTAGTCAAGGCTGGCAGTATAGATGAAACTCCCTGAAAAGGGCGGAATCCAGTTGCAGCTAGATTTTAGAGACTGCAACGGTTTCTGTTATTCATCCTGCAGCTCAATGACTTGAGTGGAGTCTTGTGTTGTCCAATTTCAGCTTTACTTGGTAGCACTTTGCTGAAGAGCCCAGCTACTGAGACTGTGTTCAGGTCCAAAGTTAAAGGGCGAAACCTGAATGCAGTTGGATCTCGAAGGCATTTGACCCTCCAGACACTTGATGCTATTGCAGAGTGAATGGTTGGTTTTAATGCTGGAGAGAGACACTGTTTATTTGTTGTGTTCAATGTTGCTCTTAGTATCACTAAGTCTGAGCTGAAAGTTAAAGGTGGTCCAGAATATAGCTGATTTGGTCAGCCTATTTTCTGGATTACAGATACATATCTATATGGTATACAAGGACTTGCCCTTCAAAGAAATTTGCAAAACTATTTAAACAATTTAGCGCAATAAGGGGCAAAAGGTAAAAAACACCAGTGTACCGGAGAAAGAAAGAAAAAGTGGAAGCTTTAGACTCCATAAAATGGTGGAAGCAAAAAGCTTGCACTTACCCCCGGCTCTATAAGGTTGTGACTGATGTGTTATCTGTTCCGGCATCTTCTGCTTTCATTGAACATGTGTTTTCTCAGTCTAGTATCTGTTTAGCTAAGCGCAGGCACCGCTTAGGGGCTCAGAACCTCGAGAACGAATTGATGTTGAAGGTGAACCGTCAGATTGTAGCAGAAGCTATTTGTTAGATTAAATTCTTCCTTCTATGTCGTTTGTAAGATGAATAAAACTCTTCTGTTTCATGCAAATATGTAAACTTTGCCCATTTTCATTTATTATTCGATTTTCTGCAATTATCTGCCTGGAAAATACCCAAAAATACTCATACTCGAGTACACTTGGGTATTTTTGGCAATACTTACTCGTACTCGTACCCAAAAATTGGGCATCTCAAAATACTTACCCGTACCCAAAATGGGTACGTTTTGTGATACTTTTAAAACAGTAACTACGACCCATCAGAAAGGCTCTAATCCAACTCAACACCAAACCGTCTATACCATATGCCTGCAATTTGAGAAGCAATTTCTTATGACTAACCGAGTCGAATGCTTTTTTGAAATCAAGATAAACAACATCAACTGAAAGACCCTTGCGCAAAATTAAGGTCCAATCCGTTACAGACTCCAACAAGGCTGTTTCGCAGGACTTTCCTTTCAGAAAACCATGCTGGTATTTGGTAATTACTTTTTTTTCATGCAGAAAATCAAAAACTTGATTATAAATCAGTTTCTCCAAACCTTTACAAAAATATGAGGTTAAACTAACTGGTCTGTAATTTAGTGGATCTGAACCTGGTCCTTTCTTAAATATCGGAGAAACAATTCCAGTTTTCCATATTGATGGTAATGCTGAAGTATAGAAGGAAGTACGGAAAATTCTGGTCACTGGTGTAGCGACATGATAAATAATATTCTTAATAAAAGCTATGGGGTACCCATCGGGTGACCGAGAGAATTTAGACTTAAAACCCAGAAAAACCTTGACCACCTCCTGTTCTGTAATAGCAATTTGCGAAATATGTGAATTTTCAGTTACCCTTCTATTGAATTGAGGTAAAATACCATCGTCTTGTACAAAAACAGACGCAAACATACGAGAGAAAACCTCAGCCTTACCCTTTCCAGTAATAACATTTTCACCATTCTCAGCTTTCAAAGTAGGTATACTACGTTTAGTTTTTAGTCTACTATTAACGTATCGATAAAACTCATTATTATCTGCCGACTGAATCATTTTGCGTTCACTATCTCTCTCAAATCTAAGAACCTCTGAACGAAAAAAATTGACGAAATCCAAATATTTTTGCATATTAGAGTCAGAAACATTACGTTTTTTCCAGAGCCTACGTTTCTTATTAAGTTTGGCTTTCAAGTCCGGAGGCCAGGTCTTTTTCCCCCCAGGCGAGGAAAAAGTTTCTGGAACTCCGACCAAGACAGATTGGTCTAAAACTTTAGCGAAAATATCCCAAAGATCCTGAACTGACTGACAAAATTGAAACTCATTATCCCAATTTATCTGCGACAAAAATTTGCCTACCTTTTCGTAACAAGCTTTTCGAAAATTAGGTCCTTTTACCGCCTCACTATATGCCAATGTTGCACTAAAGTTCAATCGAATGGAAACTGGTAAGTGATCACTGCTAACAAAAGGCTCGGTTTCGGATACAGAATGAACTAATTCTTGATCGTTTACAAAGAAAAGGTCTAAAATGTTTGGTGGATTTAAACGAGTTGCGAAAGTGATGAACTGTTTAAGTGAAAATTCGGCACAAAAATTTGCAAATGGTAAAATTGACTGTGGTACAAATTTTGCCTCCAAATCCTCCCAGATTATCGCCGGAAAATTGAAATCGCCACAAATAATTAGGCTAGAATGCGTATTAGTTAAAGAACGTAATTCTTGAACCAAGTTTCTAACTTCAGAACACGGTAAATTAGGCGGGAAATAGACACACGCTAAACGTACTGTTAAATTTGGATAGGAAAGATCAACAGCCACAACATCAAAGACATCAGTATGGGGTACAGAAACTTCTGTTACTACCAAGCCCTTTCTTACAGCAATTAGAACGCCTCCTCCTTGCCTATCTTGTCTATCTTTTCGAAAAACATAAAAATGTTGTAACTTTAAGAAAGAATCTGGTACAAAAGGTTTTAGCCATGTTTCAGTTAAACAAAGAACATTAAAATTTGAACTTTCAGCGAAAATAGAGAACTGGAGTAGCTTAGAGCATGTGTTAAGGCATTGACAATTGAACAGATAAAACAAAGAACTACCTAGTTGCGCGTCACCCCCTACATGACATTTTTTGGCACCTTAACATGGCGCCCACCCGAAATCTTCCAATAGAAATTTGGATCATAATCAGGATGACCTACAGTATTCATTGCTTTGCACCTATCCCTCAGTTCCCGATCGGCTTGGCGTTGACGCAGGGTCATGTCCAATCGAACAAAAGGTCGAAATTTACCATCATCTTTGCTGCTAGAGTCGACCGGGAAGCAAGCACGAAGCTTCGTCGTACCCTTGGAGAGGAACCATTGCTTGGTGTTGTAGTTTCGGAAACGAGAGTCCCCTGTTACATGTATGATAGAGCTGTTGTTGATTTGAACTTCTGCTGATGTTTATAACAGGAATTTGTACACGACGTGCCTATAAATACGTTTCTATAAATTTTGGACCAAATATTGAAAAAGTTCCGGTTCCGGTTCCGGCCGGAACTAGGTGGTTCCGGTTCCGGTGAAAATTTTGGTTCCGGTCGATCGCTAGATAGAGGGCGTTAAGTGCCTGACAACTACCTACTAAAAAACGGTCTCTCGTGCGACTTTTACTTATGTACAACATCATCCAGTCATAAAGTGCCTAAGCACTCCTCTATTCCTTTGTAGGTACGTCATATTTCAAGTGGTGCCTACTTTATTCGATGCTTTTATTGCCAGTCTGTATTTTGCCTCAGCATTCGATCTGCGATTCGGACTGATAGTCTTCGTTGCCATGATTCTGTATCTCGGTAAAAACATTTTTATCAGTTTTTCCTTCTCTCTTCTTATGTGTAGGTATTGTTTAGCTCTTACCGTCATAATGACCGAATGGCACGCCAGATTTCGTCGTCTAACTAATCTGCGCGACAATTCAGTTCGCGCCACGGCTGTGGATTCGTTGATCAACTATGAAACGGTACAATAGGAATAAGCAAACTAATTTCTAGTTATTGCCAGATTGTATTCAGGTGGCCTGCTACTGTGCAGAGAAGTATGAGCAAGAGCGGTACCGCCATTTCTTGCTCTCCTTCCAGAATGCAGACTGGAAAGCCCAGACCTCTCTCTACATAACAGATGCAGTTCAAAACGTCACCATATCATCGGCTCTCTTAGCAGGTTCGCTGCTGTGTGCACATTCAGTGGTGAGCCCGAACCAAAAGTTGACAGTCGGTGATTACGTTCTCTTCGCCAGTTACATCATTCAACTCTGCACCCCACTGCATTTCTTGGGCAAGTATTACTGGTAATTTTCCGCTAACATACAGGGTAGTCCTCGCTAAGTGTTCAGCGTTTGATGGTTAGCTAGCAGGGCGCGCCTGTGTGAACTGATCCGATTTTGAGGGGGGCGTAAGGCCTACGATCAGCAGACTTGTAGTCCATTTCGCGACCCCGTCATTCGTCATCTCAGACGTTGCCCTTCTTTCACTGCCAGAGCCGTGCTGCTGGGTGCCGGTCACCAGGAGGGCGGCCGGCGTGTTGATGCCATGATTCTGACAGCTCCGGACGGCCGCCGGTGCCTCATATGCCAGAAGGGCTCCCGGCATAGTTGGTTTCTCAGACAGCTTCCGACATCGTAGATCTTCTTCTCCAATGCGGCATGCTTTGTGGAGCGGCTTCGGTGCTTAGCCAGTCGGTTCCCATTTTACCTACTTGCTGTCACCAGCTTTCGGTGGCTTGGGTGGAGGTTTGCCAGAAACTTTCCGTTTCGTTCAAAGCACGGTCGTTTGCAAAAGTTTAACGCCGTTTATGGTACCGACACCATATATGGTTCCAGTAGCCTACGTACCGGTGCCATATATGGTGTCGGTACTATAAATGGCGTTAAGTGCCAGTCGCGAGCGGCCAACAATCAACCATTGGCCACTAGCGTGGGACAAACCTGTATCTAAAATTTGCATACAGTTTTGTTCTTCCAGGATGGTACAACAAGCTCTAGTGGACATGGAAAATCTAGCCGATTTATTCAGACAAGAACAGGAGGTGTTTTGGCAGAACTTTAATTTAACTCTGACAACCAATCGCATCTAATAGGTCTGCGATGCAAAAGATGCCATTGAGCTGGATGTTACAGAGGGCCAGATCGAATTCCGAAACGTCAACTTTCACTACGTTCCAGAGATACCTCTGCTCAAGGATATCAGCTTTGTTGTGCAACCCGGATCCACCGTTGCTCTGGTAACACGTGTCTCTTGCCTCTTAGGACTGAATGGATGGATGGATGGATTGTCCGGAGCCCCTGCGTTAGGCCACACTGCGGGCCCATCACGCACACCCACATACTGCCCTTCCTTCGCTACTAGCCTAAACACATGTATGCTCGGTGTGAGTCTGGGCGGGTCTCAGTGGTAGCTGTCCCCGTTCCCCTTTGTGCCACCGAACACATGTGTGGTTGCTATTGCAGCTTTAGGTGCTCAGGCAGCTCCAGTCGGTTCCTTTTTACCTACTCGCTGTCACCAGCTTTCGGTGGCCTGGGTTGGGCTTTCTGCCGACGACCAGCTCTTAGGGGCAAGAAACTTGCCCGCCAGTAGGCGCTACCCCTTATACGCTCCAACCCGCCAATGAAACCCCACTTAACCCCTCCGGATTTTCTGGCCATCTGGGTGGCACCGGCACTTTTTAAATCGCTTACACTCAGGCAGACTGGGAAAGTGCCACATAACCATACATGTAACGTGTCCTGCACCCGACTTAGGCCAGACCCCCGGATGGGATCCCCTGAGACGATCTTTCCGGCAACCCCTGCAAGTAATTTTTCTGGCAAGTAATTTTTTGAGCAAATTTTTGCGATTTTTTGCAATTTTAGACACAAAAGTTGCCAAAATCGCCTGTAAAACAGCACTTTTTAGCTGTATTTCAGCCAAAATTAGCGATTTTTATGATTTGTAGCCCAAAAATTGCGATTTTTTCGATTTTTGAGCGTTTTTAGTGCCCAGCCCCCTACCAAAATTTTGGCTCAGACCACCCCGGCCGCGCCAGCAGACCCCCAACCACCCTCCCTCGCGGATGACCTGTTACATGTATGCACATAACCGGTTGGTGCTTTGTCAGTCCATCAAAGTCTAAATAGATTGGTTGGTAGCGGTTTATAACGTAACGTGTCAGTCAGTGCCAGCTGGGTGGCGTCTGGCTTTTAGTCTAAAAGTATTTTCTGCAGGTGGGTCCTACAGGCAGTGGCAAAAGCACGGTTATCCGGCTGCTATTCAGGTTCTACGACATTCAGACTGGTCTTATACTGTTAGATGGTCAGGATATCAGCAAGGTGACCCGAAATTCACTCAGAAGACGAATCGGACTCGTACCGCAGGAGACTGTACTCTTCAACGATACATTGCGGTATTGCACTGTCTTTTGTAAAGATGCAATGATTGATCTGTATACTGTCTTCTTTTTAACGCCGCTTGGTCTGTGCTCAGTACAATGCAGTTCGGTGCAATTCAGAGTACAGTACATTGCAATGCCATAGAACACATGCAATGTAGTACAGTTGAGTATAGTGCAGTACAGTGTAGTACAGTACAGTACGGGTGCAGTGTGCAACAGTGTGGTACTGTACAGTGTCATACAGTGCAGTGCAGTACAGTACAGTATAGTAGGTACGGTACCATGTACAGCACAGTATAGTACAGTACAGTATGCAGGTGCAATATTCGGTATGGTCGATTGGACGCTTCAGACAAAGATGTCGAAACAGCGACAGTAGCTGCCAAGATGCATGACAGAATTTTGGGATTCCCTGAAGGTCTCTGCTTTGCTTTGTCTGTGTGCTTTCACATCACTTGCAGTTACAGGCTACGAGAGTCAAGTGGGTGACCGAGGCTTGAAGCTGAGTGGCGGCGAGAAACAACGAGTGGCCATTGCCAGAACCATCCTCGGATCACCAGACATCGTACTACTGGATGAAGTAGGGCTCTCATTTAGTTTGATTGAATACACTGTGGATTCCTACATAGTGAAACTGTTTGGAACTGTTTTATTACAGGCTACTTCAGCGCTGGATACAGTAACGGAGCGTCAAATCCAATCATCACTGAATGACATCTGCGCCAACAAAACCACAATAATAGTGGCGCATCGTCTATCGACTATAGTGAATGCTGATGAAATTCTGGTGCTGGTTGAAGGCTGCATAGTAGAGAGAGGAAGGTATGTAACACTTTGTCGTATTTCCGGATCACTTATTCTAAACAAAATTTGTAGGCACAATGATTTGCTGGAACTAAACGGCCATTATGCTAGCATGTGGCACCATCAGCAGCTGCTGCATCCTCAAGAAGCATCAAAACCATCAGGCAGAGCTTTTGTTCACTATATATTCACTCAATCAATGGAACCTTCTCCTGCCGATCTAATCAAATTCAGTGTTTTCGACGCGAATTTGCAGAGTAGATATGGTAGCACTGCAACTGACGCTTGTAGAACAAAGACATGCTTGCGCCAATTAGTGTATTTTGTATTCTACAACTATAGCATTTTCTTTGCAGACGATTACGAAACGGGAGTTAGGAAGAAAAGCACAGTGGAAGCGATTATAGAGGAAATGGAAGAGAAGGAAGAACTAAAGGGACTAGAAGAAGATCAGGAAGAGCGACTGGTCTGCGAGATTTCAGGTGCGGCCATCGAACATGACACCCGTCGCATACGACGGCATTCCTGTATGTCTCTGTGAGATTATTAAAATCTATTCTACATCTTTTTTGGAAAGCCAATAATAACGAGTGCACTCTGATGTATTGTATACCCTGTACAGGCTAAGCTAGGTTTCGCTGCAGAATTGCGAGTGAAGCAGCGTGCATTTCACTTATGCATGACGCACTGATGCTCCGATTTTGATACATCGACACTAACCCCCCACCAATTTGGAAGTACCAGCTTCTGTTCAGCACTGTGAACAAGTTTTAGGCTTCTACATTGATTGGGGATTAGGCTTGGGATGAAGTTAAACGTACCTTTAGGATCAATCTTTAGGAATTTTAGGATCTAGTCTCAGCTTAAATCATGTAGGTTTTCGCTAATGGGGGATAGTGTCCCATTGTTGCCGAACGTTTTCTTACTTTTTAGCGAAAAACAGCAGCGCCGCCACTTCCATTTCATCTCTGAAAATTGGCTACCGTAGTAGATAGATAGCGTTTTCGTGTTGAGAAACTAAAGACTATGTCGAGTACGGTAGCTAGAAACGAACGGATCTAAGAGAATCGAAAAATTTTGCACAAAACAGAAACCGAGTGGATTGTGAATGGCCTATAGAAACTGCGCAACAGTATAAAATCCATTATTAAGTTTGGCGCAGTTGCGACTACGCTAAATTTGCGCCGATTTGATACTGTTTACTACCGACGGGACGGCCTATGTATCTCCGGATCAATATTTCCCCTTGAAAATTAATTTACCAGAAATCGAACCCTATCAATACGAGGCGGGCGTAAATTCGGTCGAAAAGTAATGTGGACGATGCAATTTCGCCTTTATTTGGCTTCTGAGTGACAACTGTTGATTGGTTATATATACCGAAAATTGGGTACTTTTATGCCTATCGATTTCAGGTATATTAAAGAGTACTCATACCCGGTATACCGATTATTTTGGGAATACCAAGGTGTTCGGGTATCGGTATTTTATATTCAGTTTAGAGCAATTTTTGTCGAAAATCCGCTATTACAATAATCTTTTCTTTGTAACCTGATATTTTTGTGAATGCTCTAAACGTACATCAAACGCAAGTTTACCACCAAGCTGAGGCAAGCTAGAGACACTTCGTTCCCTGCATAACCTATGCGCTACCAAAACTCTATTTTACTTCACATCATTGCAGAAATCGAAAGGAGGTAGAGTGTAATCCGGACCACTTTGGTATAGAGCGGCTACTTATCGGACTAGTTTGGTCGGGAGATACCTATGACTCAGCCCCGCCCGATTAACAGACAGAAGAAGAGAAATGATTATCATTATTGTGACAGTTGTTGTTAGAATTTAGGTAGTGCAACAACAATTGTCTATAGTTAATAAACTTTATCATGTAGTCTCTAATTACCCAGCAATAAAGTACTCCAAAATGTCAAACCAAAGACCTTCATCCATTCCTCCAGTGGCGGAGCCAGAAGAGGATCTACTCGAGCCGGCCACCCCTCACCAACAACCGAACCCGACCGAAGGGTTGGAGCTAGAAGAACTGCAGAATCTGGACCGAGCCAAGTCGCTCTCAGTCTACAGTCTCACCACGCAATGTGGACTCGGTCAATACCGACCGGTGTGTCTGCAGAGATTTGCGGACAAGAGTTGGATGTTGTTCTGGATGTGTTGGTTCTGTCTGGTGCAGGGGATGCTGGTCAACGGGCTGGTGCCTTCGATTCTGTCCACAATCGAGAGACGATTCGAGTTTACCACCTCCATGCTGGGCAGAGTGATGCAGTTCTACGATGTCGGTTATGTTATCTGCTGTATTCCTGTTAGTTATTTCGGAGGCAGACACTCTAAGCCGCTCTATTTGGGACTGGGAATGGTTATTATGGCCTGTGGAGCCATGCTATTTTCGTTCCCGCATTTGGTTTCCGAACCCTATACTCAAGCTAAAGACTCTAGACCCCTCTACAGATGTACCAATGCGCCTGGTGGTGAGTGTTTTCCACTCCACCGGTCTCTGATCTTTTAGTTTTGTCAACCGATTTTTTCTGGGGTCAGTTTTTACAGTCTCAGACACTAAATTTGTGGGTAAATCTATTTTGCAGCTGTATTTTGGCGCCAACAACAGCATTTTTTCTAGCACTTGAAGGCTGGCATAAATTCCGCTTTTTTATTGGACAACCTGTACATGTATCAAGCCCTGGCTGGGAAGAACTGTAAATAAAAAATGCAAAAAGAAACTGCTGGGTGAAAAATTGTATGTCAGAAGAATCTTGGGGGGGGGGGTGCGAAAAATCGATCTGGGGTTTTGTCAATCGCCAAGGGGGCAAGGCAAACCTCCTGTAACCTCTAGTACTTCTATGATGTCAGTCAGCTGAGGCATAAGTGTTTCAGGCGCTAATAAGTGGTCTGGAGGGAACGGTACGTTCTGTGCGCAGGTCGACCCCAAAGTGTCACAGCGTAGTTGGTATTTGTATTTGTTTTGCATCGCACATTTCTTGCACGGAGTAGGAGCCACCCCTCTCTTCACCATCGGAGTGTCCTACATCGACGAGAACGTGAAGCCAACGCTTTCTTCCATGTATCTCGGTTAGTTCCTCTTGCGGATTTTCCGTGCAAAAATTACGTTAATGGTTTGAGTGGAGGGGGTTCGCCAAAATCATTACTACTTATTAGGTTCGGAGATTTATTACGTAATTTTAGCTTCCAAAATCACGCAATGGGCGTGTATAATCTCGTCGTGTCGCGTCAATAGGTGAAAAAGAGCCCAGTACCAACTAAATAGCAGCAATTCTATCACAGTCTTGTACTTAACGCCGTTTATGGTACTGACACCATATATGGTACTGGTACCTAGGCTAGTGGCACCATAAATGGTACCCATGGCCACGGATGCGGGCCTTTACCATATCGTACCAAGTGTGGTACCGGTGGTTGCATCTAGAGTTGTAAAAAAATTTTTTTGAAAGCCAAAAAAAAGCTTTTTTTATGAAAATTTTTCATTTCGAAATTTTTTTTTCAAAATTTTTTCCTAGCATGAAATATAGCTTGTAGGAGATGCAAGGATGCATCAGAAGCAACTTTAAATGCAAATGCTGATACTTTGGTTCAAACATAGTGTTGCAGCCTGAGAGTCGATATTCTACCTGCAGCATTGCTCACAGAGTGGCTGCTGCCCTTCAAAACCTATTTTTATGCGTAGAATAGGCAAGAAATTGATAGAACTGCACTTCTAATGTATATCTGAGGCTAAATTCAGCGACTTTCCCCCAAAATTTCCATACTGTGAATAAAATAAAAAATTTTCGAAATGGGCCTTCAAAAAAAAGCCTTTTTTTTAAAAAAAAGAGAGCCTAACAACACTAGTTGCATCAAGACAGACACGGTATCATAATTGCTTCATTTCTGACTGAAACGGTGTTGAGACGGGTTTACAGTCCACAATTCTAGAGCGGTTTGGCGAGCAACCCAGTACTGAAACCAACCACTCAACTTGGTTCTGTTTTAGGTGTTTTCTACGCATTTGCCATTTTCGGTCCGGCTATCGGGTTTCTTTTGTCCGGTGCATTTCTTCGCTTTCACACCGACTTTCTACAGGCAGAGCGACAGCGAGCGTTAGTTCTACTATTTTTTCCAACCTGCCCCTTTGCTAGTTAGAGAGAGAGAGAGAGAGAAAGTATTTCAGCATAATGGCCATAGACGAATCGGACCCTTCCTGGGTGGGCGCCTGGTGGATTGGCTTTCAAATCGCCTTTATTCTCATTGTTATGGCCGTTTTCCCGGTGCTCAGCTTTCCCAAAGTTTTGCCAGGTACGCACTTTATTTGCTCTCAATCATTTATGCAGATACATGTAACAGGCCAGCCGCCGAAGGGGAGGGGCTTGGGGTTTACCCCCTCGTCGTAGGGTTGGCGCCCCAGCCGTCGCGCAAGGGGGTCTCAGAAAAATTTGGCCATGTATTTTTGGAAAAAAAAACAGAAAATTTCGGCGGAACTCCAGAATTTTTGACCCCCCCTTTTGGTAAAGCGATTTTATACTTTCCAAACCGCCCCAGCCCATGTATAGGCACTTGGGGTAGTGATGTATGTAAGTAGATTGGGGTTGCCCAATGATTTTTTAATCTCTTCGTTTTCTCTGCAAAACGCTTTCTAGCAATTTTTTGCATTTTTATTCTGCATTTGAAAAATCGCTCAAAAATTGCCGTAGTATAGCTTCAGAAGTGCTAGCAGCCAATCTGATGTTTGGGTTCGGCTTTTGTTATCTAAGACCTAATCTTTCTAGAATAATTTTTGTCGTCTTGCGCGTGTTGAGAACGCAATCTGGCTGCCGAAAACCAATTTTTGGCCTTACAATCAAATGAAACATTCTAAACAAACACGCATGTGAAAAGGAGGCTAAGGACGATTGGACTACTATAACGAACTCCGCAATTTTTTGAAAGAATTTTGTACAGAAAAGCATGATGAAATTGGATGTAAATCTGCCGAAAGGCAACTTATTTTAACGAAGTGTTGCAAAAAACGGATTTTTTGGCTTTCCATCCCGTCAAGGTAGCCCTGCACTGCTACCACCTCAGGACTTCAAAATTCTGCCTACTCTACTGTACAGACATGGGCTAGCATTTCGGCTGAGGAGGGGGAGTAGAATTTTCAATTCCTGAGGGGTGGTAAGCTAAAAAATCCGATTTTTTGCTAAAATCAAGGTTTTTTGGCTTATTTTTCATTAAAATAAGCTATTCTGAGCTCATTTACACCTAATCCAGACCTATTTTTTTCATAATTTTCTATACAAAATTCTTCCAAAGAATTCCTTGTGGGGTAGCGGCCGGCTGAGGGGGGCAACCCCCCTCTGCCCCCCCTTTGCCCATGTCTGCTACTGTAGAGTGCGAACTGTTATTGGGATGTTTTCGAGGTATTGGGTATTCGGGTTTTTGTCCTCCAATACACATACTTACTTATTGGAACCAGTCAAAATCGAAAAAAATCGATGTTGACCAGAAAAATTAATCTAGAAAAATTGAAAAGGTTGATTATTAGGTTTAGGAAGCTCTTCTTGCGTTAATCAGCTAAAAGTTACTGCGCTATTTCTAGCGGTGCAGAACGTACCAGTACCGTACATGGTATTGGGTTTTTCAGGTATTGTTCGCACTGTACCCTACTGCTTCTACCCATGTCTGTAGGGGGTAGCGTACAGTTCGGTGTGGCCGTTTGGGTGTGGGCCGCTTGGGTGCGGCCGGTTCGGTGTGGGCCGGTTGGATGCGACATAGTTCTGGCAGGTCCGTGTGGTGCTTTGAGTGTGACCTGTTCAGTTCCAATTAAGAGGCTAATGAGAGGTGTCAATCACTCACACAATAGATCTGAGACAGCATGGCTTATGCCGGAAGGCATCAATTAGGCAAATGTTTGTTTGGAAAAGCAAATTGATTTAGTCAGTTGCTGTACTTCCGCCTGTTGACGGAGCCTACCAGACTTTTTTGTGTAATTTTGTAATGGATGATAGTGTTAGATAACTTTAGACTGGACGCTGATCTAGCACAAACATGCCGCAACGCAATCAGACTATTTATATTTGTAGTGCTTTTTGATACAAATTTGTGCAAGTATAGTTAGTGATGTAAAGCTACACTCAAACGCTGAAAACTTTTCTGGTTACATTAGATTTCCTGTTTGTTTTAGGTCATAAAACTTAGAAAAGCTATGACTTGATCTAGATTGGCTAACAAACTGGTCGTGCATTTATTCGGTCGGTGAAACTGATCAGCATTCCTATCAATGTCTGTGTCGGATCACACTGACCAGCTTAGTACGGCCGCCGGTAATCGCGACTGCAGTTTCATGGCTCCCACTTTTAAAACTGACGCAGCAGGTGCTAGTCACGCCTACTGCCTCTACATTAATTAACGGAAAGTCCGTACGCCTAATTCTCTAGGTAGCACATCATTATAAGTTCATCGATGAACATTCTAAAATCAGTGTATTCGTGGTTCTAACGGAATAGAAAAGCGTGTGTATTTGAATACTGAGTTCACTGTAAGAAGAGTAAATTTTCAGTACAGAGAACTCCTCTCTCCTTGCCTTTAGGATCTAAAGAATACAGCTTTGTTGGAGTAAAATAATATACAAAGCAAACGCAGGGTTCGTCTTAGTGATAGGTGGTAGAGCAACACAAAGCCAAACAGTAAACACTCAAACCAAACCGACCTGCACCGAACTGACGCACACCGAATCGACCCGCACCGAAACGGGACACACACCAAACCGGCCCACACCGAATAGGCCGCACCCAAACCGCCCACACCGAACTGGGCGGCACCCGTCTGTAGGTATGAGTAGTTGCTTATTCGGTTTTAACTAAAGTCTGGTAGTGGTGATTAGCAGTATTTCTGTTCTCCTTTCCAGAGGCGATCAGCTGGCACAAGCGCCGACTGAAGGAGTCGGCCGAGAAGTGGCAGTCGAACCGTCCGAAACGACCGTCCCAAGCTTCCGCTCCGTCCGGACCCTTGCTCACCAACAAATGTAAGGCTTCTTCCTTGATTTGGTTCTGCATACGGTTGTTTGTATTGGATTTGAAATTGCTGTCACTTTGAAGGACTCGCAAGAGCGAGTGGCGTCCTATTGGGTATGTGTTTCACTACCTGATAAGCTTATACAAACAAACAAGAATCTGTATGTGTATACACATTCATTGTCAAATGTGTATGTGTATGTGTATACACATTGCGAAAGGAATGTGTATTATTGTATGGTAAATGTGTATTTGTACACACAAACAACAGTAGCTCTGAGCTGTTTTTACTGTTTGTGCTTCAGTAGCAGAAGAAGTAGATGTGCTGGAGACAGAGATTGAGGAAAAACGACTGCCTTTTCTGTTGCGGGTCTGGGCTGACATCCGACATATTCCTTTGGCTCTGAAGAGACTCTTCACAAACTCTTCCTTTATGCTCATCACCGTTGGAGCTGCTGTTGAGGGTAATTTGAAATTATTCGCTGCATGTAACAGGAACTGCCCGCAGCTTTCTCGGATAGCCCGTCTTGCTTGCGTTTCAGACCACTCACTAATGATCTATGTTTATTTGCTCTCTCTGTGACAATTTCTTCCTCTAATAAAAAGCCGCTGGCTGTAGTAAAGGATGTTTTCTTTTTTGCTGCCTTTTCCCCAAATTCTGAACAACTTTGATCGGAATTTGAAAGATAGGTGATAGGGAAATTTTGTGTGTTAAAATTTGGTGGACCACGCTTGACCGAATCCTTAGAAATTCACTAATTATGTAAAAATTGGTAGTTTGGTTGCCGATAGAAAATAGCGCTAAAATGGAACCAACCGTTTCTTTTTGCTGCCATTTCTGCAAACGTTCGCCAAATGACCTGAAATTTGCTGAAACTCTTTAAAACATACATGTACTAGGGGGGGTTTGGGGGGGTACCCCCCCCTGCTGGAAAGGCCAAACCCCCCCCTCACCCCCCCCCCCGAGACAGGTTAAGGGACCCCTCCCCCCCGACCAAAAAATACAAGTGGTGGTAGTGGCTCCAGTATTAACAAACTGGGTCAGAAATCACTAATTTTTAGCCTAAAATTCACTTGAAAAGCCTTTGGAAACCGAATTTGGCGTTTCCACTGCTGATATTTAAGAAAAATCGGTGTTTTTGGAAGCTCTTTTTGTCATTTTTTTCTTGTTTTTAGCTTTAAAACGCTATTTGGCAGCTGAAAATAGCGATTTTTTGCGTCCTTATTGAAAAAAACGTGCTAGAAATAGGGATGCAAATGGTATCAAAAATACCAAATACCAAATACCAGATGGTATTTTCTATACCAAATAATACCAAATAATACCAAATAATTCCAAATAGTTGATAAACAGGTCGCTAGCTGTTTGTAATGAGCGCAAAATCATACTTTTTGTTTTTTCAGCAAAAATATATAAGTTTTGCCTCAGTGGAAGAGTTTTTGTTGCATCTAAAAGAAATCTAGTCATGCCGAGAAAGAAAACGAGCAGAATTTGATGGTTTTTCACTGACTTGGGAAATGGGCAAGCACGTTCTGACGTTTGCGGTCTAGGCTCGGTCTCGATAAAGGGGCCGTCCATAAACGACGTCATTCCAAAATCCCGATTTTTCGAACCCCCCTTCTCCCTAAATCGCCTTGCGTCGTTTCATGGGGCCCCCTCCCACTTATTGAAAATTTTCCATGAATGGTTGTTATAAGCTAAACTGGTCAGAATTCTTTGTTGTTTTGTTGCTCAGAAACGGTAAAGAGACGTGTTGTTCTGCGTATCTGCATTGTTAAACTTTTAGTAAATTAGAAATAAAGAGAAAACTCTGAACAGAAGAGCTCTGACATGGTATACAGTCGCAAAATATGGAGAATTTATCGCTTAAAAGCTAACTGTTTAGTTATTTAAACTATTTGGTATTATTTGGTATTATTTGGTACAAAAAAATACCAAATAATACCAAATACCTAGAAAATACCAAATAATACCGAATAATACCAAATAATACCGGATACCATTTGCATCCCTAGCTAGAAACGCATTTCTAGGCGTTTTGGAGCTTTTTGAAATTTGGGACCCCCCACCATACATGGGCCGGGGGGGTAAGGGGGGGTATACCCCTCCCCCTCGGCCGGCCATACCCCCCCTCGGCCGTCCATACCACCCCCTCGGCCTTCAACCCCCCCTCCCGGAGGGAGAAAATTTCGCTTATTTAAGGCAAAAATAGGCGTTTTTTGCCTTTTTTTCGGGGGACCCCCCCCCCCCCCGAGGTCTCAACCCCCCACCCCCCTCCGGATTTTTCCGGCCCATGTATGCCCCCCACCTGGGCGAAACCCCCCCCCTCGACCCCCCACCTGAGGAAACCCCCCCTACCCCCCTCCCCCCAGGTCGGCCCGGAGCTGTTACATGTATGCTTTAAAACTATGGAATATTTTGTGTTAAAAATTCATTCACGGTCTTGAGAAAATATGGATTCATCTGTTTTTCTGTTCGGCTTGTTCAAATAAGCACATGTTCAGGAAATCGCCGTTTTCTCAAGACCATGCCAATCTGAGCGCATGAAATGTTAACACACAAAATATTCCACAGTTGTGAAGAGTTTCGGCAAATTTCAGGTATTATGGTACCGGCACCATAAACGGCGTTAAGTGCCTGACTGTATTAGTGAATTTCTGAGGATTGGGTCAAGCAAATTTTAACACACAAAATCTCCCCAATGTTGGCACCTACAGTATGTTTGAGATTTCAGCTGATTTGGTCAAGATTTGCGCAAACCGCAACTAAAAGAAATGTTATAATTTAACCTGTCCTGTAGTACTTTGTTGTTCTGGTCTTGACGTGTCGTCACAATATGAAAATTTTAGGGATACTTATAACTGGCACCTCAACTTTCATGGCCAAGTATCTCGAGCGTCAATTCGACGTTTCAGCGAGTCGTTCCAACGTCCTTATTGGTAATAAATACTGCCCGCAGGCACACTCACACATCGACAGAAGACAGAGGGTGCTGAGGAGTGTTGGCCCCCTGCTGCTACACCATACATGGGCCGGAAAAATCCGGAGGGGGTATGGAGACCTCGGGGGGTCCCGAAAAAAAGCCAAAAAAATAGTGTTGTTAGGCTCTTTTTTTAAAAATCACAGTATGGAAAATTTGGGGGGAAATCGCTGAATTTAGCCTCAGATATACATTAGGAGTGCAGTTCTACCAATTTCTTGCCTATTCTAAGCCTAAAAATAGGTTTTGAAGGGCAGCAGCCACTCTGTGAGCAATGCTGCAGGTAGAATATCGACTCTCAGGCTGTAACACTATGTTTGAACCAAAGTATCAGCTTTTGTATTTAAAGTTGCTTCTGATGCATCCTTGCATCTCCTACAAGCTATATCTCATGCTAGGAAAAAATTTTGAAAAAAAATTTCGAAATGAAAAATTTTCATTAAAAAAAGCTTTTTTTTTGCTTTCAAAAAAAAATTTTTTTACAACTCTACAAAAAACGCCTATTTTGCTTTAATAAGCGAGAATTTTCTCCCTCCGGGTGGGGTGAGGGGGTATGGCCGGCTAGGGGGAGGGGTATACCCCCTACACCCCCCGGCCCATGTATGTGCTACACCCCACCGATCCGTCAGAGATTTTTGGAAGAGTATTGCGTGCGAAACTGCGATAAAAGTTAGCTTACAATAGGTGTGAATGAGCTGAGAAAAACTCCCGTTTCACATTTAGTAAAAAATCTGAGTTCTTTCTTGGCTTACCACCCCTCAGCATCTCAAAATCGGACACCCCTCACTCAACTGAACCTGCTGCAACTGTCTTTGGGTTCTGTGACAGATTGCATGGGACCACCAGCAAGTGTTATTAGACTCTTTTTTAAAAAACCTTTTAAAATCGCTAAGGCTCATTTCGAAAAATTTTTGTTTTGTTCACAATATGGTAATGTTGGATTTTGCATCAGATATACGTTAACAAAGCAGTTCTGTCAAGGTCATACTTGTTCTAAGCATACATGGGCCGGAAAAATCCGGAGGGGGGTGGGGGGGTTGAGACCTCGGGGGGGGGGGGGTCCCCACCCCGAAAAAAGGCCAAAAAACGCCTATTTTGCCTTAAATAAGCGAAAATTTCCTCCCTCCGGGAGGGTGGGGGAGGGGGGTATGGCCGGCCGAGGGGGTATGGCCGACCGAGGGGGAGGGGTATACCCCCCTTACCCCCCCGGCCCATGTATGGTTCTAAGCCTAGAAATAGGGTGTTATAGGGTGTATAATGGTTCCGATGGCTGGGTTCGGCACGATGTTCAGTGGGTTCGTGGTGAAGCAATTCCGTCTGACCTGCACCAACACCCTCAAATACGCCATTGCTATGGTGGTTCTGTGTTTGGTTTTGTCTCCCATGTTCCTTATCTACTGCAACCACAACCGACTGATCGGAGTGGAACGACCCTACCCCTTCGCTGCCTCCAATCTGTATGTTAGTTGGCATTCTTATCTGCAATGCGAAGCGTGGATCTGCCTTTATATGGTGAAAAGTTGTTTACTGACCAGTCGTAGGAACACACCAAAGAAACACGCAATCACACAAACACTCACCCAAAGCAATCGTCAGTAAACAACTTTTCAATAGTCGGAAAGTTTCAGCTTTGTTATGGCATTGGTTTATTAGCTTCAACTAAAATACAAGGTGTCTCATGCTAACTGTATTTGGCCACTCTGTCCGATTTTCCTGGCAAGTAATTTTTGAGCAATTTTTTGCCATTTCTCAGACACAAAAAGTGCCGAAATCGCCTGTAAAACAGCACTTTTTAGCTGTATTTCAGCCCAAATTTGCGATTTTTTTGACGATTTTTAGCCCAAAAATTGCGATTTTTCGATCTTTCAGTGCCCAACCCCCTCCCAAAATTTTTGGCCCAGACCCCCCAACCCCCGTCCCCCTTCAGCGGATGACCTCTTACATGTATGACAGAAATGCTTGGACTACCTATTTTTCCAAAACCCAAAAATGGAACAATGAACATGTTCCATTTACGAAGGTTGACTGTAGTGAGCTGTTGATCTGTTTGTCAGTACTAGCACTTGTATTTTCGGTTCTGGGTGTATTGGGTAAGGTATAAATGGTGAAAAGAAACGAAGTGTTCAGATTCTCAAATTTAAATTACTTGCAGTGCAAACAACTCCAACAACAAAGTGCAGCTGGAATCATCCTGTAACGCGCACTGTTCATGTCACAGTTGGGAGTTCCACCCGGTTTGTGCCGAAATGCCCACTTTAGAGGACACCTTTCTACCCTTCTTCTCGCCCTGCCATGCCGGCTGCAATCAGCCGTTCGAGCCGAGCCGAAAAGTAGCCCGATTGGGATAAGTGACGCGCTGATTTTTACCTGCTGTTTAGTTCTACACCAACTGTACCTGTGCCCCGAATGCAAGACAAATCAAGAAAGGCTTCTGCATGTCCAAGTGCGGCGGTCTAGTCGGCTTCTTGATTCTCTTTGCGCCTATGGTCTTTTGCACCTTCTCAGTCGGAGTTCCGCTGTTGTCGGTGGTTTTGAGGTATTTACAGGATCCGTCAAAGAAGAAACAACCCAATAGTAGATCTCAACCGATCTGATTGACTCTTTTTGAATGAAAGATAAATGAATTCTTGAAAGGTTGGTGAACATTTTATTCAGATACTCTGCTTGGTTCCTGAGATATTTGCTTTCAAAGTTGAAACAGAGCTTTTCCTTGTTCCATTGCACTTCTTAATAAAATAGATTCCTACTACTGATGGCTAGTGAGACTTTAATGGTGAGCTTACCGAATGTGTGTTGTGTGTCTTCATAAACCCTAATTGTTAACCTTCCGTAGTTGGAATCGTTTTACTATGAAGTGCAATGGAACAAGGAAAAGCTCTGTTTCGACTTTGAAAGCTAATATCTCAGGAATTAAGCAGCGTATCTTAACAAAAAATTTATCAATCTTTCAAGACTTTAGCTATCTTTAATTCAACAAAAAGATTCACTCAAATCGATAGAGTTTTGCGGTTGCTACATTAACAAACGTTTGACGGGTTGTTCTTTTTTGTATAAAAATTATAGGTTGTTTGCGCTGCAATCAGCAAGTTCTTCATTCTCTCAATACTGAGTCAATCTCAGTGCACGAATAAATGAAATAATGCAGCTTTTAGCATTCAGCTCGCTTGCTAACGTTTACAGTTTTACTTTGAGACACCCCTTAGTTTGATCCACTTTATTGCCAGTATCTGCTGTGCTACACGAGTAGCGATCGACCGGAATTCCAGTTCCGTTTCCGATGCTGAAGGGTGCCGGAGCAAGAACTTTTTGACCATCCGCTCTTTTTGGAAGGAAACCTGCTAAATTCCATGCAATAGCGCTAAACACTATTAATAAACAATTTTGATTGCTATCACTACTTTTTACTCAGAAGTGCACACAAAAGTGTTGGTAATTTACTATAGCCCAAGTGCTGCTTAACAATTACAGTAGTTTCAGATGGAAAATTTCAGTTGTTTCGATATTTTAAAGCTGAAATTAAAAAAACAGAGATAGCGCCCCAAATCTAAAAAAAACGCAAAATCATCAAGAAGGGTGTATGGGGAATGTAGGATTCTCTGAGAAATCAGTAAACTAAAACTAAATCAATGTTTTTGGTGCTTAAACACTACTCGCACATGTAAAACAGTAATATTTCATGGCATACATGTAACAGTTCATCCGCCGATGGGGGGAGGGGGGGTTGGGGGGTCTGGCGCCGGCCAGGGGGGTCTGAGCCAAAATTTTGGGGGAGGGGGTGGGCACTTAAAAACGCTCGAAAATCGAGAAAAATCGCAATTTTTTGGCTAAAAATTGCCAAAAATCGCTAATTTGGGCTGAAATACAGCTAAAAAGTGCTGTTTTGCAGGCGATTTTGGCAATTTTTGTGTGTGAAAGTGTAAAAAATTGCAAAAATTTGCTCGAAAATTTACTTGCCAGAAAAATCGGAGGGGGGGTCGGTGAAATCGTCTCGGGGGGTCGGAGGGGGGTCGGTGAAATCGTCTCGGGGGGGGGTCCCCATCTGGGGGGTCTGGCCTAAGTCGGGTGGGGGCAGACCCCCCCTGTTACATGTATGTTTCATGGCAGTTCTAACTTTAGCGAAGCACCCTGTAATTGTCTTGTTGCAGATGCGTTGACTACGCCGAGCGGTCATTCGCGCTGGGAATTCAGTGGATTCTGATGCGCTGCATCGGCACGATTCCGGCGCCCGTGCTGTTCGGCTGGCTGTTCGATGTCTCCTGCATACGCAGACACACCACAGAGTGCAGTCCCGAGTCTGGCTCCTGTTTTCTCTACTACAACAAACTGTTGGCCGATTTGTTCCTGGCCTTCGCTGTCATCTGTCAGACCATCACCTTGCTTTTCTTGTTCCTGGCTTTGGTTTTCTCAAGAAACTTACAGACCGAAGACCCGATTACTGTACAAGAGACTGACGTGCAACAGACTTGACTTTTTACTCTCTATCTAAGCCACTTTTCCACCTGGATTGGTGACCGTACGTGTAATGTAGTTAGGCACTTAACGCCGTTTATGGTACCGACACCATAAACGGCGTTAAGTGCCTGACTGTAATGGAGGCTTCCCCCCCCCCCGAAATACCGTTTCTCAGCCACCTTAGCGCTTCCGATGCTGTTTTCAAGACGTTTAGATGCCTATTTTGTGATTTTAGGCTTGCTTTTAACTGCTGAAAATCCTGATTTTTAGCCTTATTTAAACGTGCTACAAACGCTTTTTGAAATGTGGCAGTCCGTACCCGAACGATACCCGCTCGAACCATACCTGGTAGACAAATCTCTATGGGTGAGAGACTAAAATTACTAAGGCTTGTGGCAAAACAATATCTGTTTATATGTTCGTTTTTAGATTTTCGAGAACATTTTTTCTCTAGAACTCAAAAACGTCTTTTTACTGGTCACAGTTATACACAGTGGCACCATACATGTAACAGGTCATCCGCTGAAGAGAGAGTGAAGCCTGGGCAAGCCTATTGACAGGGTTCGTGCGGGACCTGGAAAGTCAGGGAGTCATGGAAAAGTCAGAGAATCAAGGAAAAGTCAGGGAATTTCGAGTCTGATCAGGGAAAAATTTGATAGCAGCAGAAACATCTCGCTGCGAAATCTTCCTATCCGAACTTTACACGACACCCTTTTGAAGATCGGTCTTCTGGCAATATATACTATTACTTAAACCGGAAATTTACCTTCTGAATACCGTTTAAATGCGTTTTTCAAAGCCAATTTTTCAAAATTTTCTCAGATTGGTTGCCGTTTCCTCACCCTGGTTGGTCAGGGAATTTTTTCTTTGGTCATGGAAAAGTCAGGGAAAGGTCAGGGAATTTTGCTATACAAAAGCCGCACGAACCCTGATTGAGCAATTCGGGAGAGTAACGCTAAAAAATCGCTTTAAATGTCTGTTTGCGCTCAAAAACAGCTGAGAAATGACATAATTTAGTGTAAAAGTGCTTCCCATGGGGGTTAAAATTGACCTAGCTCCTGCCAATACACGTACGAACTGAATGTCACCATCTGAGGCAAGAAACGTGTCTAACAATGTTGTTTTTTTTGGTTATTGCGGGTGGCCAGACAGAGAGATAGATGGATGCGCTCTTTGCATATATTCCTGTTTGTATATCTCTCTTGCATTTGTTTACTGCTTTATAGACAGCTATCTCTTTCTAGTCGGCGCTCCCCGAATCAGCTGAGAGCTTATTAAACTAATCTGCAGTTTAAGTTGTTCTTGCAAT
Source organism: Sabatieria punctata (assembly GCA_030248155.1). Lineage (NCBI taxonomy): Eukaryota > Metazoa > Nematoda > Chromadorea > Araeolaimida > Comesomatidae > Sabatieria > Sabatieria punctata. The sequence goes on from JASANB010001814.1 coordinate 36,672, forward strand.
TCAATTGAATGCCGAGAAACGGCCGGTTGTTGCGTGCGCACTCTAATCAAATAGTGCCAGTTGGCATGGGATTAGGCTTTTTTTTTGCATGTCTGTGTGAAAGCGGCAGTTTCGATTGATTCGTCGGGGATTATGTAGCAGACTGACTGACTGACTGGAGTTTAAACGCTGCACCGATGCTATTAGTGTTTTTGCAGCTCGTCGTTGGTCAATTAAGGTTTGCAGCTGTGAAATCTGATTGCCTTCCCCAACTCTCCTATCGGCGGCAGGCAGGGAGGGACCGGCAATTGCCTGTCAGACACTGCTAGTTTGGTGGCTTTACTGCTTAGTCGTACCAGACCAGACTAATGACACTTACAGGCATACATGTACTAGGGGTTTGGGGGTTCCCCCCTGCTGGAAAGGCCAAACCCCCCCGAGACAGGTTAACCCCTCCCCCCGACCAAAAAATACAAGTACTAGTAGTGGCTCCAGTATTAACAAACTGGGTCAGAAATCACTAATTTTTAGCCTAAAATTCACTTGAAAAGCCTTTGGAAACCGAATTTGGCGTTTCCACTGCTGATATTTAAGAAAAATCGGTGTTTTTGGAAGCTCTTTTTGTCATTTTTTGCTTGTTTTTAGCTTTAAAACGCTATTTGGCAGCTTAAAATAGCGATTTTTAGCGTCCTTACTGAAAAAAACGTGCTAAAAACGCATTTCTAGGCGTTTTGGAGCTTTTCGAAATTTGGGACCCCCACCTGGGCGAACCCCCCTCGACCCCCACCTGAGGAAACCCCCCTACCCCCCTCCCCCCAGGTCGGCCCGGAGCTGTTACATGTATGCTTACAGGTTAAGCGCACATAAAAATGTAAAACGGCTGAAGAATATTATAAAGTAGCTATGCCAGGGATTGTACACGTAAAACTTTGAATTCAAATAACTGCTACTTGCTCAATTTGAGCGAACAGCCATATTTTGCAGCTCCAAATATTTTTACATTGGTTTAGGCCGTAAACTTTATGTTCTAAGCAGTGACTAGCTCAAATTTCTTAAACTCGTTAAGTATTCAGTAAGTAAATCCAGATTTTTTGAAATTCGAATTCGAAATTTTTCAAAGAAAACCCGGTAAGTACTCAGTAAACAATTCAGTAAACTCGGTAAAACCTTCGACATTCAGAAATATGTTATAATTTATCTGAAAATCTTTCCTGATATAGCTTTTAGCTTCTAAAAATTTTAATTCTGTTTTGCGCCATTCCACATTATTTATGGTACAAATTAGCATGGTTGAAACGCCATAAAAATGCACACAATACATAGTGACCAGAGGCTCTGGTATCTAGCTTTAACTGAAAAACCTGAAAAAATTGGTAAGTGAAAATCTGTTCTAATTTTCATAGTTTCCTCACAGTTCAGTCTAAATGTTAATCAAAATATAGCTAATAGTAGTAGATATAGTTCCTAATCCTAAATCCTAAATGCCGAGTCTTCGCATCTGATTATAGCAATGCTACCGCGCAAACAAAGTTGGGGTTATACAAGCCGTGAAAATCGCAAAAAATTTGCAAAAATGTGTTTTTTGTTGCGAGCAGATGGATAAATGAAAGAAAAACTGTATTATTTGCTACACAGATGCGACGAGCTACCTATTGCAGAAGCTTTTACTCAGTAAACAACTCAGTAAATTACCGAGTACAGAGTTTATCGAATTTTTTTCTAATTGAGTAATTCAAAATTGAAACTCGGTATTCAGTAAGTAAAATTAAGAAAAATGTTTACCGGTAAGTAAAAGTACTTACTTTAATTCAAAATAACTAAGTACCGAGTAACTTTTACTCAGTAAATTTACTGGGAACAACACTGGTTCTAAACTTCCAACTTTATAAAGGCCTTCAATTGAGCAAAGCCACTCATTGATTGGCTATTCTTACAGAACTCTTTTGGTCCAATTGACATCGAGCTGCCTGGTGCCTGCCAAACCAACTACTAACCCATTCAACATAAATCTGATCTCACAGTGTACTGTAGTTTAACCCGTTATGACAGAAAATCCTTGAGAAAACCGACTAGAAATGGTATCAATAGCTAAACAGGATGTTGAAACATTTGTGTTTTATCATGCCGCATGCGTTTTCATCGATTTCCCGGTATTCTCATTTCCTGGTAATTACGGTTTTCCCGAATCCCGGTATTCTGCTCCTGGTTTCATCACTATTTAGTACTGGCACCATGTTTTTGGCGCGTAAGAACGGTGCGAAAAGTGACCTTAAAAAGTTTACCTTCGGTAAAGAGCAGAATTTCGATACAGAGCTGTGTGTATACTTGGTTAGAAGTCTCTGCTCCAAAATCACCGTCACCTTGTTTTCTGCCGACCCTGCCCAAGGGAGATACCACCCTCAGATTCGCTTGGACGGCTTTCTGCTCCCGCTGTGTTTAAAAAGTTATTTATTGATCGTTGTTTCAAGAAGGCCACCGTCCTGAGGTTTCGATCAACTGTGTATACTTTGTTGTAGCTAGAGCAATGGTCTACCGATCCGGGCTGCCGTTCCTGAAAGCCGTCCGCATTAACGCACAGCCGGCGGGCGCGGCCTCTGGGCCAAAGAAGAATACGCGCCTCCAGTTTACGCCGCAAGCGCGTGCACAAAAAGAAAATAACGAACGCGAAGGCCCGATGGACACAAACGGCCTACTACATATCAAGTATTTGAACAAACAGCTGCACCTCCATAATACCATAATTATTCTTGGTAATACTACTTTAGATTATACTAATTCCTTTGCTTATGAGCAGACAACCTTCCTCTGCCCACTAAGTAGTTCTTGACTGATATGTGCAAGCCTGTACATACATGTTCCCTGTTTGTGTGTCGGCGGTCTCTGTCAGTGTCTATCGATCTGTTGGCACGCGGAGCACAACGCTCTTTGTCTAGCTCTTTGTCTCCGTCAGCTGTCAATCATGTACATGGCTCCGCCCTATCATGTAGGTTTGTGCAACACACGGCCAAACGCAAGGAGAGCGCTGTCAAACTACTCACTTTCTCTCCCCGTGCGACTGCCTTGCGGTTGGCCCTAGATTTCTCTCTTGCCACCATGCGTGTGTGAACGAAAAAGGCACAGACGAAACATTGACCACGGTATAGACAGTAGCTCTTGCGGTACCAGCCGGTGCGTCTGCAACTGACCCATGCCAAGTTTATACATGTTTCACCATGCGAACTCGTGTTTTCAAACTTCGCCTGGGTTAAAAGAGATAGAGGACATGAAATTAACTAGCTAACAACAGTGTTTCCAGCTACCTACTTTCTTTTAAGTGCGTTACAAAACATTTCTCGCCAATTTTTATTATTCGTCTTCGTTTTGGTTAAGAAAACCTACTTTTCGTCTCTTCACAATAATCACCAAACAACAACTTCTCTTCCTCGGCCGGTTTTTCTGTCCAAACCCAGCATGGAACCAACAATTAAACTGAGTGCGGTTAGGATACTAGGTACAAGATTACTTTTTTGCGTCGGAAGCTGCGTCAGGGGCGGCGTAAACAGGAGGCGCGTATTCTTCTTTGGCCCAGAGGCCGCGCCCGCCCGTTGTGCGTTAATGCGGACGGCTTTCAGGAACGGCATCCGGGCTTGGGCACGAATCTCCGTCTATGTGTAAGACTTTTATGGCAAGTTTTCTAAGAAGGGTTCTGGGGGTAATCGGCCGCTCAATCGATGAAAAGGCGTGTGCTGTGTTGGTGAGTAAAAGAATAGTATGGAAGTCAATGACAGTTGTTTGATACTGCATTCGGTCACACAGGGTGTCTCAAAAAATGATCACATTTCTTTTTACTGCCATTTCCGCAAATGTTGACCAAATGGGCTGAAATTTGGACCATAGGTGCCAAAATTCGGGGAATTTTATGTGTTAAAGTTTGGTGCACTAGGCTTGACTCATTCACGAGAAAATTCAAAAAAAGTTAAAATTGGTAATTTCTATAGTGAAAGCCGGTTACCGAAAAAATGATCACATTTCTTTTTACTGCCATTTTCGCAAATTTTGACCAAATAGGCTGAAATTTGGACCATAGGTGCCTAAATTCGGGAAATTTTATGTGTTAAAGTTTGGTGTACTAGGCTTGACTCATTCCCGAGAAATTTCGAAAAAAGTGAAATTTGGTAATTTCAATAGTGAAAGCCGGTCACCGAAAAATGTCACATTACATTATCGCCTAAACTCTAACGATAGCGTTGGAGTTCATGCGTCAACTTTTTACACACGAATTACCCTGAATTTCTGCGTTTACACTCCAAATTTCATCCAATTCCGACAGAAATTAGGAAAGATGCAGTCAAAAGAAATGTTTCCATTTTTCGGTGACCGGCTTTCACTATTGAAATTACCAAATTTCACTTTTTTTGAAATTTCTCGGGAATGAGTCAAGCCTAGTGCACCAAACTTTAACACATAAAATTCCCCGAATTTTGGCACCTATGGTCCAAATTTCAGCCTCTTAGGTCAAAATTTGCGGAAATGGCAGTAAAAAGAAATGTGATCATTTTTTTGAGACAGCCTGTATTTCTTAAATATTTACAATTTGGGTGCGTACGATATACAGGATTTGTTTCTAGACCAAAACCCGTAATCTGAGGTAAAGCTGAATATAGCATGCAGTAATTAGATGTTGATGTGTAAAATAATAATCAAGAGATCGTCAGCAGTCATTTGCTACCAGAGTCGGTCGTCTGTCTTCAAAATTTGGAATTCCAGTGACCTTGCCAACTAACGCTAAGAAAGGCAGGATGGGGGGAATGGGCCTTGTTCGAATTTCGAAAAACCATGGATTACGAAACTACTGGATGCTGCACTACAGAAAAAACATTAGGGCCGCGTACACGAGAGGCCCAAGTGAAAGATGGGTAAAATGACGATTTTCCTTCAGATTGCCACAATTCATATATGTAACTGGTCCCGGCGGGCGTGGCCGATGGGCTTTTTTCCATCAGGTTGGGGTCGAGACGGTTTCGCTCAGAAACTTTCAAAAAGCTTCAGAACGCCTGGCCTGTCAATGTGCTTCTAATACGGTTTTTCAGTAAGCCGGCTAAAAATAGCTTTTTAAGCTGCAAAATAGCACTTTAGAGCTGAAAACAAGCAAAAAACGAAATAAAACGGATTTCCAATAACAGCGATTTCTAATAAACATCAACAGTGGAAACGGCTAATTCGGTTTCCAAAGGCTTTTCAAGCGAATTTTGGGATAAAAACTTGTTATTTCTGAATCAGTCTGTTAGTATTGTAGTTTGTTTGTTTGTTTGTTTTATGAGTTCCACTGTCCTTTCGGACAGCTCAGGACACCCCTCGCTCTTTTCAGAGCCCTTCAATGGGGTAGCCCTGTAGTGTAGCCGCTACTACGTAGTACTTGCATTTTTGGGTCAGGGTCTCTGAACTGTCTCAGGGGGGGTGAAGGGGGTTTCTAGCTATGGGGTAACCACCCCAAACCCCCTAGTACATGTATGCCACGATTTCAAGTTTTCTAGCGGTCATACTTCTTTCATATGCTCTCTACATCTATCCAATTTCGCAGTTCTATCCTATCCCAACCCAACAAAACAATCTGCCGATTCAGTTGTGGAAATCAGATAAACTGACGATTTTACCAACATTTTGTAACGATTTCAACTCTTGCAGCTGTGTGTGGTACTTCTTCGATTCGTCTTAAGCATACACTCATATGTTCTGGCCAATTCCGATTCGCTAAGCCGAAGTACCATTCCGAGAATCGGCCGATTTGGTTGTGGAAATCAGTGAAAGTAACGATTTTTCTTTAGATTGCTTGCCCATACTTCTTCCATGCCCCCTATATTTTTTCAGGGTGCTTTTTTGTGCACTATGTTTTTCAGAGTGCTTTTTTTGCTCCCGCCTAAAGTGTGCAGGTGCACCCCAGAAATGTTTACCTCCTAGAATTTTTTGCGTCCCTCCCTGAAATTTTAGAGTCCTGTGTTTTCTAGCACTCTGTTTGCCTTCCCTTCCGCTACCACAAAAGTTTTTTTGCCCATAGAATTTTGTCGCTCCCAGTATTTTTCGGAATGCTTTTTTGTACCCCGTCTAAAATCTCTTGCCTTTAAAATTTTTTCTGAAATTGTTCAGGGTGCTTTCTTTAATTTTTCTCTAATTTTTAGAGGGTAAGAATTTCACGGGGAACAAAAAAGCACCTGGAAGAATGCATAGAGCAAAATATTTTATGGAGAGAAAATTTTAAAGGGGCGAAAATGGAGAGATTTATGGACAGAAAATTTTAAAGGTTTTGGGGCTACAAATTGATGAAATCGGATAGAAGAGATGCACAAAGCATACGGAAGAAAAGAAGCGTAACAGCTATAAAAGTTGAAATCATGGCAATCTGAAAGAAAATCCTCAGTTTTGCCATTTTTAGTTCGGCCTTTCGTGTACGCGACCGTAATGCAGTGCATTATCCAATAGTTTCGTCATCCTTGCAAGAAATTGAATATTTTTTTTAATTTTTGTTTTCTTCACCGATTATCAAAGATTTGCTTGCTGAATCAGAGAAATGGCTTCAAACAAGGAAGCATTGGTGTTAGTGCTGGATGTGGGACAAAATATGAGTCTTCCTGCCAACCACAGAGGAGACACCTACCTGGATTTGGCTCTGGAATGCGTTTCTTGGATTGTTTCTCGAAAGGTTTCTTCGTTTGTTTGTTTGTTTGTTTGTTGCACGCACTTGCTCGTTCGTATAGGTGCATCAGTCAGGCACGTAGCGCCATTTAATGGTACCGCCACCATATATGGTACCGGAACCGGTAAACATCGGTTTTGTCGGTCCCTCAGCGGCCGGCGCATTAGACACATGCTCTGACCTTAGCGCGCGCGAGCGGCCGGCCGACCAGGATAGCACCGAGATGAGAGCGGCCGGCTATTTATAATGCACTACTGCACATTACCAACCAATGCGAATGTAGGGGTGCCATATATAGTACCGGTACCAACCATATATGGTAGTCTACCACCACAGTGGCCGAATGTGGGTCTACCATATATGGTACCCCTACACATGGCCTTGGGTGCCGGTACTATACCCGATTTTTCTGGCAAGTAATTTTTTGAACAAATTTTTGCCATTTTTTTACAGTTTCAGACGCAAAAATTGCCAAAATCCCTGCAAAACAGCACTTTTTAACTGTATTTCAGCCCAAATTAGCGATTTTTACCCAAAAAATTGCGATTTTTTCGATTTTTGAGCGTTTATTAGTGCCCAACCCCCTCCCAAAATTTGGGCTCACACCCTCCGGTAGGCGCAAGACCCCAACCCCCCTCAGCCCGCCTCTTTGCCCATGTCTGCTCCTACGGCGGGAATTTCATAAAAAAACTTGTCCCTAAGCCTAAGCCTGAACAACCTAAGTCTGAGCCAAAAACCGAAGCTAAAAGTAGGGTTTGAGGGCGGGGTTGGGAAGGATTGACCTTCTCAACTATCCGCCAAGTGGCGACTAATAGGTGGATATGTATGCGGCACCAGACATGGGCTAGCATTTCGGCTGAGGGGGGGAGATTTTTTTATTGGGGGGGGGCGGGGGGGGGGGGGGGGGGGGGGGGGGGGGGGAGGCAAAAATGTGTTTTTGGGGTTATATATGGGTTTTGGGGTTTTTTTTTTTTTTTATTTTTATAAAATTTGGTTGTTGGGTTTTTTTTTCCCCTTATCCGGGTATTTTTTTTTTTTTTTTTTTTTATATAATTTTTATAAAAATGGGGGGGGGGGGGGGGGGGGGGGGGGGGGGGAGAGGGGCCGCCCATGTCTGTGCGGCACGATGTTTTCAGAAAAATTAGTTGTGTTTGTGTTGTGTCTCAGATTTTGGCGGAATCCAAGGACGAAGTAGCGCTGGTTCTGTTCGGCTGCGAAGAAACGCAAAATCCGCTGATGGAAAACGACCAATACCTAAACATCGCAGTGGCACGCGAGATGCAGCTGACTGACTTTGAACTTTCCAAATATCTCGCCAACATTGTCGCCTCAGCAATCGAGGGAGACTGTATGCAAATTTCTGCCTTTTCTTGATCAATCTAAAGCTGGTTTTCAGTTCTGGATGCATTAGTTGTGGCGCTTGAAGTGATGCGCGAAGGCACGGAAGGCAAAAAGTTCGGCGCATTCCAGATTGTGCTCTTGTCTAATTTGGGCGGAGACCTGAGGGACCAACGATTTAACAAAATTGCGCAAACCCTGGCTAGAATGGGAATCGACTTGAACGTTATGTAAGCCGTAGTTTTATTAGTATTATAACAGTCAGGCACTTAACGCCATTTATGGTACTGGCACTATATTATAGTACCGATACTTAGGGTAGCGGCTCCATACATGGTTACCATTTATGCTACCCCTACTTAGTGTGGCTAGGCTTTTTCTGAACAAACAGAAAAGCTTTCTTTCAAAAACGAAAACTTACAGCAAGTCGAAAGTCGGGATAGATAAATTGTGCCACCCAGACATGGGCAGGGGAGTTGGCCCACCCTCAGCCGGCCGCTACCCCCCTCGGGAATTTTTTGGAAGAATTTTGTATAGAAAATTATGATTAAAATATGCCTGGATTAGGTGTAAATGAGCTCAGAATAGCTTATTTTAATGAAAAATAAGCCAAAAATCGGGCTTTTCGGCTTATCACTCCCTCAACCCCCTCTCAGGCGCTCCTACCCCCCTCAGCCCCCCTCGGGATTTGAAAATTCTACCCTCAGCCGAAATACTAGCCCATGTCTGGTGCCGCCCTGTATCCTTTTTTGAGTTTCTTTTCATTCTTTACAATAAGATAGGCTTGGGTTATAAAATAGCTATTATATGGCTAACTCAATGCCTTTTCCTTGACTCATATCGCTCTTATCGTCACTTTGTACTTCTATGCTACTGTACATGTGTATGTCTGGGAATAAACTTACAGTACTTACTACTTACTTAGATGATTGGTTGTAGCGGTCCAGGCGAAGGAGGCGACCAATCGTCGGACCAATCAAACGACGTGGGCGGAGCGAGCAGTTCGACTCAGCAGAACGGAGGTGGCACTAAACTGGAGAGAACGGCGCAAATGGACATAGGCGAGGGTGTGGTACGCGGCCTTCTTGATTCCGAAGGGGTCTCTGGCTGCAGCTACACGCTTATGTAAGTTGCTTTTGTTTTTCTCGGCTGCAAACACACACAACACACTTTTTAAATCATCGCTCTACATACATGTAACAGCTCCGGGCTGACCTGGGGGGAGGGGGGTAGGGGGGTTTCCTCAGGTGGGGGGTCGAGGGGGGTTTCGCCCATGTGGGGGTCCCAAATTTCGAAAAGCTCCAAAACGCCTAGAAATGCGTTTTTAGCACGTTTTTTTTCAGTAAGGACGCTAAAAATCGCTATTTTAAGCTGCCAAATAGCGTTTTTAAGCTAAAAACAAGCAAAAAATGACAAAAAGAGCTTCCAAAAACACCGATTTTTCTTAAATATCAGCAGTGGAAACGCCAAATTCGGTTTCCAAAGGCTTTTCAAGTGAATTTTAGGCTAAAAATTAGTGATTTCTGACCCAGTTTGTTAATACTGGAGCCACTACTAGTGCTTGTATTTTTTGGTCGGGGGGGGAGGGGTCCCTTAACCTGTCTCGGGGGGGGGCGGGTGAGGGGGGTTGGCCTTTCCAGCAGGGGGGTAACCCCAAACCCCCCTAGTACATGTATGTCGCTCTATATGGATTTTTTGTTTTGTCACTGTAGTGGGCAAATTACTGTTCGTTTTCGCAAGCTGCATATTTTGCGCTACAGTCACTCAGTCGCAAGTTATGCACCTCTGAAGTTTCATTAAGAAACATGCTGTGGCAAGCGGTAATCCTGAAATAAATGTTCAGCATTCATGCATTTCTAAAGAGATCCTTTTGTCAGTCAATAGTGTACCCGACCTATTTTGAGGCTGAGTGAGATCAACCATCAACACAATACTGAGAGCACGATCTGTCGAGAACGTTGTAACGAAATTGCTGATAACCATGACAACGAAACGCTCATAAAGTATCGTGATATAATTATTAATCTGCAAAGATAAAGCCATAACTGGCTAACCTAACAACCATGACCTGACAACGAAACTGTGAAAAGCCATACATGTACATGAGTGGTAGCTACACCCATACATGTCGCTGGGTTTTTCCGTGGGGGGGGACCTTTTTGAAATCCCAAATAGGGTTTTGGGACCAAGTCCAAAGTGGGTTTTGCGACCTTTTTTTGGGGTCCAAAAGTGGGTTTTGTCGACCTTTTTTTGGGGTAAAAAGCGGGTTTTGTCGACCTTTTTTAGGGTTTCTGGGGCGAAAAATGGCTTCAAAACCCTATTTGGGCCGAAAAAAGCCTTAAAACCCTGTTTTTGCATTAAAAATGCCTTAAAAACCCTGCTCCGGTTGAAAAAAATGTCTTAAAAACCGAATATTGAAACAATGAATGTAATAAAAAGCTGTTTTGCGCTCAAAATACGTATTGAATATGAGTTTCAGCGATAAAATACAGATTGAAATGCGTTATATTGACTAAAAATAGTTCAGAGAACCCTAATATCGATTCTGAGGCACGCGCAAAACCCTGTTTTGACTTATAAGATTACTAAAAAACCCTATTTAGTGATTTGAATGCAGTTCTTAAACCCTGTTTAGGGTTTCTAATCAACCTAAAAACCCTCTCTAGGCTTTCTAGCCAGTGCTAAAACCCTGTTTAGAGTTTCAAAGTAACCTAAAAACCCTAATCAGGCTTTGAAAGTAACCTGAAAACCCTAATCAGGCTTTGAAAGTAACCTAAAAACCCTAATCAGGGTTTCAAAGTAGCGTAAAAACCCTGTTTAGGGTTTCAAAGTAGCCTAAAAAGCCTGTTTAGGGTTTCAAAGTAGCCTAAAAACCCTAATCAGGCTTTGAAAGTAACCTGAAAACCCTAATCAGGCTTTGAAAGTAACCTAAAAACCCTAATCAGGGTTTGAAAGTAACCTAAAAACCCTAATCAGGGTTTCAAAGTAGCCTAAAAACCCTAATCAGGCTTTGAAAGTAACCTGAAAACCCTAATCAGGCTTTGAAAGTAACCTAAAAACCCTAATCAGGGTTTGAAAGTAACCTAAAAACCCTAATCAGGGTTTCAAAGTAGCCTAAAAACCCTAATCAGGGTTTGAAAGTAACCTGAAAACCCTAATCAGGCTTTGAAAGTAACCTGAAAACCCTAATCAGGCTTCGAAAGTAACCTAAAAACCCTAATCAGGGTTTCAAAGTAGCCTAAAAACCCTGTTTAGGGTTTCAAAGTAGCCTAAAAACCCTAATCAGGGTTTGAAAGTAACCTGAAAACCCTAATCAGGGTTTAAAAGTAACCTGAAAACCCTAATCAGGGTTTTAGAGTAACCTGAAAACCCTAATCAGGGTTTCAAAGCAGCCTAAAAACCCTAATCAGAGTTTAAAAGTAACCTGAAAACCCTAATCAGGGTTTCAAAGCAGCCTAAAAACCCTAATCAGGGTTTAAAAGTAACCTGAAAACCCTAATCAGGGTTTAAAAGTAACCTAAAAACCCCAATCAGGGTTTCTAAGCAGTCTAAAAACCCTATTTAGTATTTCTAAGCCTTACAAAACCCTGTTTTGGGTTGTATGGTAGCCGAAAACCCAATTTTGTGCTGCAGAATGTATTGTCTGGGCTAAAATTTTCTTTACTTTGGAATCCAAAAGTGGGTTTTCAGGTCCCCCCCCCCAAAAATCCGCTGGGGGGGGGACTTTTGCCGAAAAATCGGGCTTGGGGGGGGCCGGCCCCCCCTTTACCCCCCCCCCCCCAACGACATGTATGACTACACCTCCTATTTGGCCGACCCCTCTGTGGCAACTCATAAGCCTCCAGATCTTTCCGGCCCATGCAAGGAAACTAGAGCACGAACAATATCTGAAAAACACAATACCCCAATTTCCTGGGCACGTAGTGGCCTGTGCTCTTCAAGTTTAGGATCAGTCATCGTTAGGTACAACGTCCGCAAACCGGAGCCTCCAGAGCTAAGTTTTAGCGATGGCCGATTTTTCGATTTTGACATAGCTCAGAAGAACAAGGGTCGATCTTCTCGCGAACAAACTCTTAAGTACTAAAACTGTTGGATTCTGCTAATTTTACACTCAATTGCTTTTAAATAGTTAAGTAAAGGCTAGGTTTTTCAAAATTTTCTTCCCATGGTTGGGCTGCTGCTCACTTTAAAGTTTTAATCCCAGTGCAAAAAGTCCTGCATACCCCAATGGAACGTACCTATTCACTGAGATGCAATTTTTGGCCCAGCTCTGCAAGTATTCGGGGTCTCAGGAATTGGCATTGGGTATTGTGTTTTTCAGATATTGTTCGTGCTCTAGTTTCCATGCATTGGCCGGAAATATTTGGAGGGCTATCAGTTGCCACAGAGGGTTCGGCCAGATAGGTGGTGTAGCTGCCACTCATGTATGGCTTTTCACAGTTTCGTTGTCAGGTCATGGTTGTAGGTTCGCCAGTTATGGCTTTATCTTTGCAGATTAATAATTAGATCATGCTACTTTATGAGCGTTTCGTTGTCATGGTTATCAGCAATTTTGTTACAACCTTCTCAACAGATCGTGGTCTCAGTATTGTGTGGTTGATCTCTCGCGGCCTCTGAACCTATTCTCCTCAGGCCGACTCTAGAACACAGAAATAAAGTTTCTTGGACGAATTTCTTGCAGAGAAATATTGAGAAGACAGCATACGCTTAAATTATATAAGCTTTTTAACAAAAAAATAGACAAAAACGTTGATTTTAGCAAACAAATCGGACTTTTTTTGGCTAACCATCTCCCACTTAATCTTTTGTGAGCCGCCGCTCTCCCCTAGCAAACCCTCAGGATCTCAAAATTTTGTATTCCAAAATTGTAGCCCATGCGAGCGCGCAAGTACAAAGGTATACTGTAATCAAGATTGGTTACAATTTGTGCTATATGTACATGTCTAATTAATTACCGCACATGCGCTTGTTTAAGTGTGGGTGCATATTTTTTTAAAGTTCATTCTGAAGTGTGCGCGCACATATTCAATGGATGCTACCTGCCCTAATTCAACAGTATTCAATATCCACATTTAGGCATCAGATAAGATCAATCCGAAACATCCTATCAGACAACAACAGAAGCAAATAATTAATTGCACAGACGCAGACGGTCCATCTTTAATGGCCTTTAGTTCAGGCTAATGGATCTTTTGTCGTTCTCTTCACTTGACAGGTCAGTCCATTAGACCTTGAACAGTGCTATGAATAGCAGCAATTCGACAAGCTCCATTCTCTCTCAAGTGTGGCCCTATCTGATCTACATTCTGGAAGGCCTGACAATCAGTGGAGGAAATCTGCTGATTGTGGTCTTGATCGCTCGTTTCGAAGCTTTGCGCCAGAGCAAAACATTCATTGTTCTGCTTGGCTTGTCTCTGGCAGATGCATTTTACATGCTGGGTTACTTTGCCGCCGGTCTGCATCGCGCTGTGGCGATAACTTTCTTCGGAAGAACCTTCGATGTCCTTGTCCCTCTGACCGATTGTCTCTACCTGCCACATGTCTGGATCTGGGCATTCTGTGAGCACATCTCTGCTCTGATGCTGGTGGCCATTTCGTTCGACAGACTCATCTGTGTCTGGTTTCCTCTGCTCTACTTTGGCTGGCAAGCTCGATATGCTTTTTGCTTGGTAGCCTTGGCCTTTACCCTCCCGTTTCTGACAGGTCTTGCCGGAATGTTCATTTTGTTGCCCCGTCATGCTGAACTCTCTTTGTCAGCACTGTGCACCTCGGTTGGTATTGCCAAGCTTGTGGGCCCGGTCTACAGCCTGTACTTTACTTTTGGCGCTCCTTGTTTTGCATGTCTCAGTGTTGTGCTGTATGTTATTGTATGGGTTGGTTATAAGCGTCAACAAGCTAAAGTAGTGCCGTTCGGGCAGCCAGAAAATGAAGAAGTGGAAAGTGAGCTGAAGTTCACGCAATTACTGGGGTTGTGTTGTATCTGTACTGTTTGTCTGTATGTGATTCCGCTTCTGGCCGGCTACTCTGTACTTTGGATGGGTGGTCCTTCTATTCTAGCTGTCATATTTTTCTGCTTGGCTAATTTGAATCCGCTGGCCAATGTGTTTTTGTACCCTATGCGGCTCACAGAAATCCGTCTGGGCTTTAAAGCTTTGTTCCGCTGCAGTCACATGCCTATCGACATTAGACAATGGAAGGCTAATTCGGCCTCATGATAGAAAGATAATTCAGTCACGGTTTTTGTTGCTTTATTGCTGATTAGACTGGTTGTGTTGTGAAGGAATGTGATTGAAATAATTATGTGATCATTATTAATTGTTGTGTTAATGTCTCTCTGTTCTTTAGTTTATCATTAAATTCCTTTATTTTGGTGCCCCAGACCACTCATAAGCTCTCATTCAGTGGTTCAAACACTAATTCTCTTCATTTTGGTGCTGAGACCAGAGGGTAAAATGGCAACTAACGTTACAGTCAGTCACATTTTAACTACCTCCAGGTGGAATTGCTGTGTTCTCTGATGACTAGCTAGCATTGCTCTTGTTCCTCATCAACAGTTCTGGTTGCTAAGGCAATTCGTTCTATCTGTCTTGTTGACTTTACTAAACCATGAGTTCAAATGCTTCTGAGCTTGTCCAATCTGAGGTCTGGCCGTATCTCATCTATATAATCGAAGGAATCATCATTGGTGGTGGAAATTTGCTTGTTGTCCTTTGTATCGTTCGCTTTGAAGCTCTGAGGCATAGCAAAACTTTCCTTGTGATTCTCGGTTTGTCACTTGCGGATACAGCCAACATGTTTGGATACATAACAGCAGGTGAATAAAGGAACAGACATGGAGAAAGGGCTGCCCACTCAGACCCAGAGCTATCCCCTCAGGTTGACTCTATCATATCGCCCAGGATCTTTTGTTGTTGTTGTTGTTGTTGTAACTTTTTATCCTTTCGGACTCGGAGTAGCCAACTGCTATAGAGCAGGAAGAGACACAAGGTCCGGCATCTTCCTTAACAACAACCCTCCCCTTGTGGTGTCAGTGCGTGCAAGACAGCGCCAGTTTGGTCCCCATTTATCTACTTGCCATTGCTGACCTTTGACGACCTGGGTTGGACTTTACATCGACTACTTCCCATCGCCTCGACAAGTTTCGAACCCACAAACACACAGCTTCCTTGGGTGCCAGGGCTGTTGTGAATATTTTACATTTTGAAAGAATTTTGTGTAGAAGAATTATTGAAAAATCATATCGCCCAAGAATTTTGTATTGGAAAACATATAGATTGACTTTGAATTTGATGTAAACTAACAGCGTACGCTAAAGTTAGGTGGCCAAAGTAAGGTTTTATTAGCAACAGTACAAAGCAATAGCCGTAACGAGAGAATGATCAACTGGCAGTCTAGCCGGCCAGTGGCTCAACAGTTACACTGACCTGCGTTAGAGTACTCCTCAATTAGCATAAAACATCTTAAGTGCGTTATCAGAAAACCACGTTGTACTGTACACTACAATGTACCACCGACACTCCTCCTTGATAACGCAAAAATCAGCAACATAAAAGAGAGCTAAAAAAACCGAGAGAAACTACTGGATTACTGGCTAGTTAAGTGGCTAGTGGAATTAAAATCAGTAGTAGTAGGCGACACACCAGTAGAATAAAGTGATTACGCAGACACAACTTATCACAGAACATGTGTTTACGACACAAGTCTTCCACCGGTGGCTGTTGTTGTGACTGGCTATGGCATGTACTCGTGACTCCGGTTGTTGTTGCTCCTCCTGAACCTGACGAACCTGGCGATTGACTAACTCAACTGGCCGTAGAGCTAGACCATTGACCGCTGGAGGAACTTCAACAGCTGCTGGCACCACTAGCTTCCCGACTGGTTCGCGAACGATCTCTGGTACTTCAGATTTCCTCAGAAATCCTTCAAGCTGGAGATGAGGTACAGCTGCACGCTTATCCTCCTCCTCCTCCGGCTGTACCGATCGATCAGCGGAAACAGACACGACAGCACAGGGCAGGTTAGACAGACTAACCGAAATACCAGCTTGGGTCCCTACACGTGAGGGACATCCGGAACCAGGCGAGATGGGTTGTTTTTGTATCTGGTCTCCACCATCATGCGACCAACTGAGGCGATCCGAGGAGACGGCGTCTACAACATCAGGATCAGCCTTCATGTACGAAAAAAACGATACCTGACCATTCCTAGCCCCTACTGTCTGTTGAGAGGGGCATCCATTCTGCGTGACGGTAGAATCTGCGATGCCACACGACTGAATGTCTGACACGTCCTCTGCATTGGAAACACGATCCACAGAAGCAGAGCCACGGGACACCAGCTCAGCACTCAGAACGTAAGTGCCCGCACGAATGACACCCTCCGCAACCGGCGCACCACCGCAGTTGAAAAGTCGGGCTGTGCCATCCCGAAACACAGTGCAGAGACCATGGCAGGCGCTGGCTCTGACAGAAAACAGAGTGGATGTCAGTCTAGGCACACACAGACAGTTAGGCAGGAACAGATTGGTAGCAACACCACGGTAGAATGCAGTAACAGGCAAGTCACCAACACCAATACCAAAAATGGTGGAACCATCGGCAAGACGAACAGGTCTACAGCCAGGCAGCGGCTGGTAGTTCAGCAGGAGAGCGGCATGAGGAGTCATGTGTTGTGACGCACCAGAGTCGAGCACAACGGCATGACGACCGGTAGGAGTGTACACCGCCAAAACAGCAACCACCTCATCAGAGTCCTCATCTGAGACCTCAGCTGCCTGCGCTACTGTAGCTTCCTGTTGCGTCGTAGGTGTAGGGCACTGCTCTCGACGATGACCTCGCCCGCCACAGGTGAAACACTTGCCCTTAAACACTTTGGCACCTTGCAATGACTGCTGCTTAACTTGACCACCTCTGCCCTTTGCACGAACAACACCAGCACGAGCAGACAAAGCCCCAGTCTCTTTGCTGGCAGAACGCAACCTGAACTCATCATCGAGCTGCACACCCAACTGAGCAAGAGTATACGGTCGATCGGCGGGGGCATTGGCACTCGCGTGTGCCACAAGGGAACGAATGGACTCCCAGCCAGGCGGCAACTGCACAATAGCCTGACCGACCTGAAGCCACTCCGGTACCGCTTGCCCACGTGCCGCTAATTGATCGTACATCTTTTGGCGGTCCGCTAACCACTCACTGGGAGCGCGTTGGCCGTCAAAACTCAGACTGTGCAACTCGCCCAGCAACTGCACTACACCCAAATCTGACCGACGGTCGAAATGGTCACACAGTTTTGTCCACAACGCAACAGGGTCTTTTGTGTCGTCAATATGAATGACCCGAGCTACTTCAGGCGACAAAGCACTAACCAGTATGTACATGGCGAGATGTCGGCGCTTTCGGAAGCTGCGGACGGCTGCGTTGGGTCCGGCGGGGCCTGCTGGTTGGTCCTCGACGTCTGCCTGGGCGGCGGCGGCTTGCTGAGGCTCACGTTCACGTCCCAAAACAATGTCCCAAGCTTCCTGATGCGACAGGTAGTTCTCGGCCAGAATTTTCCAGGTCGACCAGTTTGTCAGCTTGAGGACTGGAATTTGATGGATAGAGGAGGCCATCACTGGAACAAATGGGACACTACTGAGTCACAACAGAAAAGGGCAGGACAAGGGCGGCCCATAACCTAACAGCGTACGCTAAAGTTAGGTGGCCAAAGTAAGGTTTTATTAGCAACAGTACAAAGCAATAGCCGTAACGAGAGAATGATCAACTGGCAGTCTAGCCGGCCAGTGGCTCAACAGTTACACTGACCTGCGTTAGAGTACTCCTCAATTAGCATAAAACATCTTAAGTGCGTTATCAGAAAACCACGTTGTACTGTACACTACAATGTACCACCGACATAAACCAGCTGAAATAGCTTGTATTTATGAGAAAATTTTGATTTTTGACAAAAATCTGACTTTCTGGCTTGCCATTTCCTTAACTCTCCTCAAGTCACCAGTATATTCAGCTCAGGATTTCAAAAATCTACTTCTCCACTGATATGCTAGCTCACGTTTGTGAAGGACCGCAAGTCCTATATCAGAAGAATACCACTAGAATAGTTTATAGGTATTTACCGTTCTACTGTGGTGATTTTCACTGATCAAAGGCTGGATTCTCTAGTCCCGCTTGATTACTGTCTGGTCTTACCCCATATCTGGATCTGGTTGTGGGCTGAAAATATCTCTGCATTGATGCTGGTTGCAGTTTCAGTTGACAGGTTAATTTGTGTTTGGGCTCCACTTTTCTACTTTGGCTTGCAGAGAAACTATGCTTTTTCTCTGCTCTTTGTGACATTTTTCATTTCATTTGCTACAGCTATTGTAGGTTTGAATTACATCTTACCGCACCATGATGAATTGTTTGTTTCGGCCCTTTGTTCGCCTGTAGATGTGATGAAACTTGTTGGACCGATATTTGGGTTTTATTTTGCATTTAGTGCACCTATCTTTGCACTTGTGAGTGTTTTGCTTTATGTACTGGTTTGGATAGGGCTTAGTTACCACACATCGCAGGTAGTCCCTTTCCAGCCAGAAGAACATTCAACAGCTGAACAGGAAACCCAGAATCGCTTCACAAGAATCATTGGCATCAGTTGCTGGTGCACTATGTTTCTGTACATAATACCTCTGATGTGCGGCTATAGCGCAATGTTCCTTGGTTTGCCTACTTGGCTTGCTATAGGCTTTTTCTGTTTGTCTAATCTAAACCCTATAGTGAATGTCTTTTTGTATGCATTGCGGCTGAAACAAATTCGCCTTGGGTTGAGAGCTCTCTTTCGAGGCAACCAGATGCCTACTAATATTAGACTATGGACAGCTAATTGAAAATCTGCTGGACTGTACAGTAAAACTATTTCTGTTTTGTTTTTCTTTAATTGTTTTACTAACAAATCGATAGTACTAGCTAGTCTATGGTGACTAAGTCAGGAACTTTTTCATGTGCAGCTTTATTTTGCTGCAGGCCTATATGCCTATTTGTCCTTCTTTCAGTCCTAGTCATTGTCTGTTAGCTGATGCTCATAATTCTAGCTGCTCTATTTTGTGTGGCTTTATATATGCTCAATAATTACATAACACCAAGCTACATTTATAAGTTTTCTTTCTCATTGATTGGATTTGTTGGCATGGTTATTAAAAATTTGTATAGATATTTCTCGCTAGTGCTCTTCTCGGCTAGAAATGACCTCCAGAAACTCATCGGCAGCTGCTGAACCACCTGATGTTTGGCCCTATGTGGTATATGCTGTTGAAGGGCTAGTCATCGGTGGTGGCAATCTGCTTATTGTCATATGTATTTGGCATTTTGAAGCTCTGCGCCAAAGCAAAACCTATCTAGTGTTGCTTGGGTTGTCACTGGCTGACGCTTTCAATATGTTGGCTTATCTGACAGCAGGTGAGACGTTGCAATGGATTGTCTGAAAGTAGGCTTCAAATATTTGTAGGCGTATACCGGACCATAATGGTGGTTGTTCTCAATAAAGATCTCGATTCTCTTGTTCCAATCCAGTACTGTCTCTGGTTTCCACATGTCTGGATCTGGTCATGGGCTGAGCACATCTCCGGTCTGATGTTGGTTGCAGTCTCAGTCGACAGACTGTTTTCCGTATGGTCGCCACTCCAGTACATGGGCTGGCAAAAAGGCTATGCTCGTTGTTTGCTTCTCTTGACATACTCTACTGCCTTTATGACGGCTGTTGTAGGTATGGGCCAAGTGTTGCCAGATAGGGATGTATTGTTGGTTCGCGCTCTCTGCTCTAATATAGATATGATGAAGTACGTAGGTCCTACTCCTAACTTTGGATTGTACTTTGCATTTGGGGCTCCGTTCTTTGGCTGTCTTAGCGTGATGCTGTATGTGTTCGTTTGGATAGGCTATCAATACCAAAAGTCGCAGGTGGTTCCTTTCCAAGAGGGAGAGCAGGCGGATGAAGATGAGAGACAAAAATCTGTTACTAGGATTGTAGGTGTGAGCTGCGTGTGTACTGTTTTTCTGTATGTGATTCCTCTGGTGTGTGGATATGTAGTCTTGTATATTGGTTTGGCCACTCCTATTGCTATCGCTTTTTTCTGCTTGTCTAATCTGAATCCCTTGGCAAACGTTTTTCTGTATTCGCTAAGATTGGAACAGATTCAGATGGGTCTGAAGGCTTTGATTCGGTGTCATCAAATGCCCATGGATATTAAGTTATGGAAATCGAATGGGTGAAGGATTGTGTGGGCAGTAGCTGCAGTATTATATTAGCTTTTCTCTTCATGGATGTTGATCAGTTTCGAGCTGTCTCTTCTTTATGAGCATTGTGATCGTCAAACTGAATGGTTTCTTTCTGCTTCAGTTATTAACTGCTCTGGTCTGTTTAAATAGGGTTTTATCAATAATTTTGTGGACTTCTGACTACTGTTTCCCAGCAAGTTAATAACAAATAGCAAGTTAATTAATTTTTGGGCGAAATCGGCTAGTAAATAGCAAATTCCTAGCAAGTTAATTTTGGCAAAGCGCCGCCTAGCAAATAAATAGCTAGTTTATTTCGGATTGAGGGAGCGAGAAATTTGCTAGGAATTTGCTAGCAATTTACTAGCAATTTGCTAGCTTCGAACATATTCATCCATTATCCCTATCTTTTCCAGCTTGTCCTGGGACCTAATGTGCTGCCAGGTTGGTCAAGGACCCAAGCTTGGTAAACGCTACGCATATAGCTAAAGTAAGGCTAATAGCCAAGTACGTATATGGACGAAAGTCAGTCTCCAGGCTGACAGTAGATTCGGCAAATAGAAAACTGAAATGAATGTGAATGTGTTCATGTTAGGCATAAACTTATATAGAGTTGCTGGTGCTTCTCTTTCTGCTGTTGCTTGTTCAGCTTGTTGAAACTGAGATACAATGTATAGTTTTGATTTTAAACGGTATCGGGGGTTTCCCTTACAAGACAAACAAGAAAATGCCCAAATGGGTTACTTTTGACGCCCTTTTGAAAACCATGATCCTACTATAATAACTATGGTCATCTTATAATCGGAAAATCTCGCAGCATTTGGTTAAGCGAAAAATTTGTAGCAAATTCTAGCAAATTGATAGCAAATAGATAGCAAATTTCTAGCAAATAGCAAGTTAATAACAAATTAAATTTTAAATTGCAGTGTCTAGCAAGTAAATAGCTAGTAAATAAAATTCCTGACAGGTACAAGCAAGTTAATAGCAAGTTAATTAGAAAATTTATTAACTGGGAAACAGTACTTCTGACCCTGTTTATAATACAGTATATACTGTGTCTCGACCCAAGATGTGTTCACATGTATTCACAAATGTACAGAACCACGAACTCAATGCATAAAATACATATCACGTCCTGCTGTAAAATATACACGCCTTGTATACACAAATGTTCAAGCAAATTCTAGGGAGGCCATGCACACTCTGTGTTCGTTTGCTCGTCATGCAGTCAAGCCAACAGCTTGGAAATGCAACCTAGAGATCTCAGACAGGATACAGATTCCTGTTTGTCTGTATCTGAAAATCAAAGAAAACAAGCCCAAGCAGACTTGGCAGAAAATTGATCCTGGTCGACCAGAGGCGGCAGTTCAGATGGAACGATACTATGAACGATCAGCTCCACCAGTTGACCATGCAAAACCTGCAGATTCTGACACTGACACGCAGAACAATGCTCGCTATCAAATGCCAGTTGATGATGAAATGCAAGTGGATAAGGAGCAATTAGCTAAAGGTTTTTTGGTAGATTCTTCAGCAATCCTGCTTGAGATTGTTAGACTGTAGGCTATCGGTTCGGGGTTGATGTGGTTCCATTCACAGATGAGGACAAGGCTCGTATGAAGTACACCAGCGATGGCAAGTGCTTTCAAGTGATTGGGTTTTACAGAAAACAGGATGTATGCATGGAAGCAATGCAGAAGGGAATTGATTCGTCATAGTTTAGATTCCAAGATACCTCTACAGTGGGGATGGTGTTTATTATGTAATGGGAGACCCTGCTGATGACGTAAGGTTATTATAATGGACATCAAAAGGTTGTAGACAAAGCTTTAGCATGGTTGCACAGCTCTTTCTGCCATTGTTCAAGCCATGAAGGAGGAAGACAGGGTGGGTCTGGTCCGCTACTGCTACAACGTTCGTGCCACTCCAAAAGTGGGGGTCTTGTTACCAAAGATTAGTGAGACTGGTTGTCACGTAAGCACAGTCGCTCTGAAAATCCATTCACTTGTAGTACCATTTTCAGATGATGATTTTTATTGTTCTACCTTATGCTGATGATGTACGCAGTTTCGACTACCCCAAATTTGAGGACAGAACTAAGCCTAACAGTGAGCTCGCTGAAGCTTGTGAACCAGTTTTCAATGCAATTTCAGATGAGCAACTTCAAGCTGTAGATGATTTGATTTGCTCAATGGATCTAACTAGAGCTAAAGTGTAAGAGAAATGTAACTTTCTCTGATCTTTCAGAGCTGATCTATGTATTTCAGTAGCTCAGACGGCACTAGGGTAGAAGCTATGAAACCGCGCGACGTTCTCAATCCTCAGATGCAGTACCAGATGCGTTGTCTGAACAACCGGGCACTCTACAGAGACCAGCCATTGCCAGAACCTGAACCGCATCGGCTGGAAACAGTAGAGCCAATCACTGAGCTTGTCAATCTGGCTGGCCCCGCCTCCGACGCTATTCGCGCCAATTTTAAACTGGAGAAAATTGAGCGCGCGCAGAAGAAAACTGCTGCTCAGCTATTCAATAAGCCTGGGTTGGATTAGGGTAAGCTGATTGGGTGAAGCTAGTAGCGTTTTGGCTTTTAGTGATTCTGCGGCACCGCCAGATAAGTTGGCAAAAATGGAGGATGGATTAGGGCAACCTTCCGGTTCTGGTGTGGTCTCCTCAGTTGGTACCATCGACCCTGTGGCTGATTTTGAAGCCATGATTGTTGCCGATTTCCTTAACTTTGATAGAGGTATGCGGTCTGTCTGTCTGTCTGTCTGTCTGTCTGTCTGTCTGTCCTGTCTGTCCTGTCTGTCTGTCTGTCTGTCTGTCTGTCTGTCTGTCTGTCTGTCTGTCTGTCCTGTCTGTCTGTCTGTCTGTCCTGTCTGTCCTGTCTGTCCTGTCTGTCTGTCCTGTCTGTCTGTCCTGTCTGTCTGTCTGTCTGTCTCTGTCTGTCTGTCTGTCTGTCTGTCTGTCTGTCTGTCTGTCTGTCTGTCTGTCTGTCTGTCTGTCCTGTCTGTCCTGTCTGTCTGTCTGTCTGTCTGTCTGTCTGTCTGTCTGTCTGTCCTATTACGCAGTATTGTTGCAAACGTTTGCTTTGCCTTAGCGCAAACGTTTCCTTTTCGGTCAGTTCTTCATCATTTGGCTGAAAGTTTTAGCATTTATTAATAACAAAATTGTAGCTCCCTTTGAGTTAGAAGGGTGTCCAGCTTGTATATTGTGCCAAATGGCATAGATGGGCCGGAGAAATCAGGAGGGATGTCTGGAGACCTCGCGGGGGTCCCCGAAAAAAGTCCAAAAAACGCCTATTTTGCCTTAAATATGCGAAAATTTTCTCTCTCCGGAAGGGGGTCGGGGAGGGGGGTATGTGTGGCCAGCAGGAGTGGATGGTAAACCCCCCTCACCCTCGGCCCATGTATGTCAAATGACAATACCTATATTATTCCTGCACGTTTCAAAGCCATAGTCTTTGAATTACCGACAGAAATAGAAATTGCCTGAACCACAGTGATTCTTAGTTTTCAGCTCGTAAAGCCAGCAGGTAGAATTTTTCTACCAAACTAGCAGAGTTCTGCTAGCTTAATTTAGCGAAAAAATAAGCCAAGAACCTTGATTTTAGTAAAAAATCGAACTTTTACGCTTACCCCCTCGGGATTTGAAAATTTACCACCACCTCAGCAATGCTAGCCTTGTCTGCATGAAGATCTGGGCCAAATCGATAAGAAACCGACAAGAACAAGAATCGACGCTAGATTTTTTGTTAAATTCCGTATTTTCTCCCTTCTAGCCACTCAGCAAATGATCCGCTTAATCGAGAAGTTCGTCTTCGACACGATTGGCGGCCAGTTCTACCCGAAAGCTCTCAAATGTCTGAAAGCGCTTCGAGAGGCGGCCGTTCAGTACTTCAATCCCAGTCCCTACAATCACTTCATCAAGGACTTCAAACTGAAACTGAAGGAAAAGGGACACGACAGTTTTTGGCAAAGTCTTGCAGCAGGTTCGGCATTTCCGCACTCCAATAATAATTTTTAAGTTGGGTTGCGTTTAGCTAAATTAGGTCTCATAACTGAGCAGGAATGTGAGCAGAGTGACGTCACGCACGCAAAGGCAATGGAATTTTTGTCTCAGGTGCCGGCCGCCCCGGCGCCGGCGCCGTTAAAGGAAGAAACACCGGACGAAGATGTGGTAGGGAGGAATTTAGTTTGTATTGTTGTGGCAGGTTGAAATTAATATCTGCTTTCTTTTAGTTGGACGATTTGGAGTGACCCGATCTCTTTGCTTACTGTTCTTTAAGATTGTGATTATGTACTGTGTTCTGCTTTCTGTTCTAGTTTTCTAGCGATAAACTTTATTCACGTGTACTCAGAGAGAAAAGTGACTGTATATTCGGGTAATGCTTCCACTATTATCTTGCTATTTAATTGTATGTAGATGTCATTGCTTAAATGTACTACATAATGTTGATGTGTTATCAGCCCCTCAGCAATTTTAGGAAGAATTTTGCACAAAAAATTACGATGAAAGTATCTCTAGATCAGGTGCGTATGAGCTCAGAATAGCTTATTTTAACCTGTTTTAGCTAAAAACAAGCCTAAAATAAGTTGATTTTAGTTGACAATCGAACTTACCATCCCCTCAACCCCGCTACCCCTTGAGCATTTTTAAATTTGCCATCCCTCAACCGAAATGCCAACCCATGTCAGGTGTTGTTTATAGAGTATGAGTTTATGGAGTTGATCCTAATGGAACAACTACCTACCGACGAGTACGAGCATTTCCAGTCCTACTACTCCCAGTGGTCCGGTCAGCCTGTCCCCAATGCCTCTGAAACGACGGTGGCCAGATTCCACGAAAAACCGCCTCCCAATGACGAGGGACTTGAGCAGAAAGTTCGCGAAGAGGCCCGCTCCCGGTTTCTGCAACGCAGAAGTCAGCAGCTGCTGGACAACAACCAGTTGAAAGAGGTGATCGTTTTGAAACCAGTCAGTGATAGAATGGCTCCTCTGCTATTGTGTACTGCCTTGTTTTCCAGCTACGGGCCGTCCGTAAATTTCGAAACTGAGAAATGCAATATCTTGTCCGCCCCGTAAGAAGTTGGGCCAACTGCCCCCTAATTTTGGCGGTGGGCATGTTTTTGAAACCCTATTTTGGGTTTCTAAACCCGTAAACAGGGCTCCAGAGGTCCTCATTCATTAGGGTTTCGGAACTTTAATCAGGGTGTTAAGGTGGTGGTAAATTTTCAAATTCTTAGGCGACGGGGGTGGGTGGGGCAGCTCAACACATACATGTCGCTGGGTTTTTCCGTGGGGGGGGACCTTTTTGAAATCCCAAATAGGGTTTTGGGACCAAGTCCAAAGTGGGTTTTGCGACCTTTTTTTGGGGTCCAAAGGTGGGTTTTGTCGACCTTTTTTTGGGGTAAAAAGTGGGTTTTGTCGACCTTTTTTAGGGATTCTGGGGCGAAAAATGGCTTCAAAACCCTATTTGGACCGAAAAAAGCCTTTAAAACCCTGTTTTTGCATTAAAAATGCCTTAAAAACCCTGTTCCGGTTGAAAAAAATGCCTTAAAAACCGAATATTGAAGCAACGAATGTAATAAAAAGCTGTTTTGCGCTCAAAATACGTATTGAATATGAGTTTCAGCGATAAAATACTGATTGAAATGCGATATATTGACTAAAAATAGTTCACAGAACCCTAATTTCAATTCTGAGGCACGCGCAAAACCCTGTTTTGACTTATAAGATTACTAAAAAACCCTATTTAGTGATTTGAATGCAGTTCTTAAACCCTGTTTAGAGTTTCAAAGTAACCTAAAAACCCTAATCAGGCTTTGAAAGTAACCTGAAAACCCTAATCAGGTTTGAAAGTAACCTAAAAACCCTAATTAGGGTTTCAAAGTAACCTGAAAACCCTGTTTAGGGTTTCAAAGTAGCCTAAAAACCCCAATCAGGGTTAAAAGTAACCTGAAAACCCTGTTTAGGGTTTCAAAGTAGCCTAAAAACCCTAATCAGGGTTTGAAAGTAACCTGAAAACCCTAATCCGGGTTTAAAAGTAACCTGAAAACCCTGTTTAGGGTTTCAAAGTAGCCTAAAAACCCTAATGAGGGTTTGAAAGTAACCTGAAAAACCTAATCAGGGTTTAAAAGTAGCCTAAAAACCCTAATCAAGGTTTAAAAGTAACCTGAAAACCCTAATCAGGGTTTAAAAGTAACCTGAAAACCCTAATCAGGGTTTCAAAGTAGCCCAAAAACCCTGTTTAGGGTTTTAAAGTAGCCTAAAAACCCTAATCAGGGTTTGAAAGTAACCTGAAAACCCTGTTTAGGGTTTCAAAGTAGCCTAAACACCCTAATCAGGGTTTGAAAGTAACCTGAAAACCCTAATCAGGGTTTGAAAGTAACCTGAAAACCCTGTTTAGGGTTTCAAAGTAGCTTAAAAACCCTAATCATGGTTTAAAAGTAACCTGAAAACCCTGTTTAGGGTTTAAAAGTAGCCTAAAAACCCTAATCATGGTTTAAAAGTAACCTGAAAACCCTGTTTAGGGTTTCAAAGTAGCTTAAAAACCCTAATCAGGGTTTGAAAGTAACCTGAAAACCCTAATCAGGGTTTCTAAGCAGTCTAAAAACCCTATTTAGGATTTCCGACCCTTACAAAACCCTGTTTTGGGTTGTATGGCAGCCGAAAACCCAATTTTGTGCTGCAGAATGTATTGTCTGGGCAAAAATTTTCTTTACTTTGGAATCCAAAAGTGGGTTTTCAGGT
Organism: Sabatieria punctata; assembly: GCA_030248155.1. Classification (NCBI taxonomy): domain Eukaryota; kingdom Metazoa; phylum Nematoda; class Chromadorea; order Araeolaimida; family Comesomatidae; genus Sabatieria; species Sabatieria punctata. Next base: position 63,654 of record JASANB010001814.1, read on the forward strand.
CCCCCCCCCCCAAAAAAAATCCGCTGGGGGGACTTTTGCCGAAAAATCGGGCTTGGGGGGCCAACATACCCTCCGTGGGTCAATGCTGAGTGGACTTTAAAGGCCCCAGGTGAACCTGGCTAGTCCCTAAATGGCAACGCCTTCTCTCCGGGCGCGTAGCTTGTTTCTGTTGCTACGTGATTGTTTGTTTCTGACTCTTGCCTAAACTGTCAGCACAACCTTCCTATGTCCGCTGGGACCGCTGCCACTGATGACGCCTTGTGCAGATGGTTTAATGTGCAGCCGGGCCGCGCATATCTCGCCTGTACGACAGTTAAACCCAGTGGTACAGAAGGGTCGGCCGCCTGACTTCTGAAGCTTGAAGATGAAGCCTATTTGTTCTCGGCTACGAACAACAACAACGGGGGTGGGTTGAGGGGATCGTAAGCAAAAAGTCCGAATTTTTACTTCTACTAAACTCAACGTTGTGTTTTGGCTTATTTTTCGTAAAAAAGTGTTCGGCCGATTGAGCTCACTCACATAGCACTTTTATCTTAATTCTTGCCAAAAAAATATACTGAGGGAATAGGTCAGAACCTGAGTAACCCCTTTTGACCGTGTCTGTCTGCTAGCGGTCAAGAGTTTCAGGTGTGGACATTGCTGGAAGAGCAGCACACACCTCCAGTAGTAGACGGCGAGAAGATGATCGACTATAAGAAGTTCAAATCGGTGGCCGACAAAGCTCCCGACAAGGCCAAATGCTTCTTCACCGCCACTGTGTTCGGCAATCTACAGCAGAAGGACCCCTACGGCCGCGTCTCTATACTGACGCTGTTCAATTACGTTATGCGCAAGACCTGGCTGAGACATTCGCGGATCGGCCTCAGTCTCTACGATATCTCGGGACAGGGCTATCTGACTGAAAAGGATCTCGACCTGTACATCTCTGAACTCATTCCTACCATGCCGCAGCTGGAGAGGTTAGAGGTAAGCACTGGATTGCAAGAATAGCATATAAACCCAATAGCCACTTTCAATGCCGGTGTTCCGTTAAATAATCCTATCGTTTAAAAATCCTATATAGGATCGGGTCGAGTGCCGTGAAATATTCCTATTATATATGTCCCAATACGGTTTCAGTCCGTCTGGTTGTTGCTTATGCTAGCTAGGGATTCGTCTAAAACAGTCAGGTGCTTAACGTGGTACCTTATATGGTACCTCCACGAGCCCGAGCGTACCCCGAGCCCTAGGCACCGGTACCTTATGGTGTTAAGAACTGACTCTAAAATCTGCCTCTGTCCACCCGATCGCCCTTGATAATGTATGTGTAAGTAAACCCAACTCGAAGCTCTATTTGTCTATGTCATAAAAAGTGCACCAACAAATGACAGGACACGAGTTTCTATTTTAGGAGTCGTTTCACTCCTTCTACACCTGCACGGCCGTTCGCCGTTTCCTCTTCTTCCTCGACCCCAAGCGCATGGGTCGCGTCCGCATCGTAGACGTTCTGGCCAGCGGATTTCTCGATGACCTCTTGGAGCTCAGAGAGTCTCCTAACAAGGACGACGAAAACAGTACTCCCTCCCTTTCTTTCTCTTCTAATACAGTCAGGCACTTAACGCCGTTTATGGTACCGATGCCATATAAGGTACCATATATGGTACCCCCACCTTCGGGACCTGTGGTGGTACCATATACGGTACCGGTACCTTATATTTGTGTCGGTACCATAAACGGCGTTAAGTGCCTGACTGTAATACAATCAGACACTTAACACCGTACCATGCATGCAATGTTTACTCTCAAAATTTTGGCTAAGTCTGTCACTTCAACCACAAGTTAAGCACTTGCACGTGTTGGTCGTCAGTTTTAGTGCAGGACAAGCGATTTAACGGAGTTTTGTCTAGCTGTAACTTTTGTGTCGGTCAATCAATTTGGCTGGGATTTTAGCACAATTCTGAGCGAGCATTTGTACATTTATTGTGTTAAAGTTAGAGCCAAACTGACTGACCATCACAAAAGTTACTTGGCCCACATTCTACAGCCGAGCAGAGCACCGTTCTATGCAAATTTCAGTCAGCAACGCTTCTGCCCAGTCGTCGCCTCGCGCGCTGGAGGAGAACTGGTTCAGCGCTGAGAATTCGCTGCGGGTCTATGGACAGTACCTGAATCTGGACACCGATCGCAACGGAATGCTTTCGCAGAAGGAGTTGAAGCAGTTCGAGACGGGAACGCTGACCGATGTGTTTGTGGAGAGAGTATTTCAGGAGTGTCTTACGTATGAGGGAGAAATGGACTACAAGGGATATTTGGACTTCGTCTTGGCTATGGAGAATAAGAAGGTTTGCGGGTTTTACTTGCTGAATATCGAGATCATTTTGATCTCCATGCCGCACCTTATTTTGGTACAGATACCGACAGTTATGATACATACATAGGGGAGGTGAGGAGGGTTTAGCCCCTCGCCGGCCAATGCCCCCTTTTTGGCGACCTTCCGATCCGATGTGGCGGGGGGCCGTACGATGTACAGCCCTACGATCCATTTCGCGACCCCTGATATCGTCATCTTGGACGCTGTGCCCTTCTTTCACTGCAAAGCCACTCCAAGCCATGCTGTTGGATGCCGGTCACCAAGACAGTGCCTGGCGTGTTGACGTCATGGTGCTGTACAACTCCCAGCGGCCGCCCGGCCAAGGGCACTAAAACGGTATAGGCCTTATTGGGTAGTTTGCTGCCTCTGAGTCACGGCGGCCCCCTGCAGCCCTAGCGGTTGAGGTGAGTTCATAGCCAGTCTGTCTGGAATTAGACTTGGCAAAGCTCCAGCCATTCCACCGAAAGCTGGTGACAGCGAGTAGGTAAAATGGGAACCAACTGGATCTGCCATTGCACCGAAGCCGCTCCAATAGCATGCCACGTTGGGAAAGAAGTTCAGTGACGCCAGGGGCTGTCTGAGAAATCAGCAACAAGGCCTATACCGTTTTAGTGCCATTGGCCGGGCGGCCGTTGGGAGCTGACAGCACTATGACGTCAACGCGCCAGGCACTCTCTTAGTAGCTGGCGCCCAACACCATGGCTAGACTGGCTGGCAGTGATAGAAGGGAAACGTCCGAGATGACGAACCACGGGGGTTGCGCAATGGACCGCATAGGTCTGAGTGAGCGTAGGGCCGTAAGGTCCCCCCGCACATCAGATCGGATCGGATACCGTATGTGTTTGGCTGTAAACGGTCTACATTTTGAGGACCGCGCGTCTCTGGAATACTTCTTCCGAATCCTGGACGTTCGTCAGAAAGGTTATCTGGACGCGTTTGCCATAAACTATTTCTTTCGCGCCATCCAGAAACTGCTGGAGGCCGAGAACCAACCGATGGTTCTGTTCGAAGACATAAAAGACGAAATATTCGACATGGTCAAACCGAAAGACCAACTGAAGATCAGACTGCAAGATCTGATTGACTGTAAACAGGGTGACACAGTAGTCAGTGTGCTGACTGACTTGGACGGATTCTGGAAGTACGAGAACAGAGAGTATCTGGCCACCGAACAAGACGATGATGATGCTCAGTGTTGAACTCTCTCTGCTTTGTCAAACTTTACTGTATGGCTGTGAGCTTTAATAAACTTCTGCTATTCTCTGTTATCTCAAAACCCAACACATGTTTTACTACACAGCCCTACACCCCATAAGAGGTACAGTTGGTGTAGTGGTTTAGGACGCAAAGCCACTGTGCCATCCACTCGATGGGCAAGTTTCTTGCCGCAAACAGTTGGTGGTCGGCACAAAGCCCAACCCAGGCCACCGAAAGCTGGTGACAGCGAGGTAAATAGGAACCGACTGAATCTGTCATTGCACCTAAAGCCAGATAGGCAACCACACGTATTGGGACATAGGGGAACGGGTACAGCTAACACTGAAACCCGCCCAGACTGACACTGAGCATGTGTGCCAGCTAGCAGCGAAGAAAGGGCAGGATTTGGATGTGCGTGATGGACCGGCAGTGTGGCCTTAACTCAGGGGCTACAACGGCCCCGATCGAACAATCCATCCATCCCCATAAAAATCAATTTAGACTCAGGTGGACTGGCAAAGTTAATACCAACAAGGGTGGCACTTTGCCAGTCTGACGCTGTTGGTTGCGATTTAGGAAATGCCAGTGCCACCCGGGTGGCAGAAGTACAAATCCGTCTTAAGGCAGATGACGTGCTGCACTGCATGTACGTACATGCATACGTTATGTGCCCGTATTGGATAACGTTGCTGCATGTGCGCGGTTAGTAGTTGTGCACTGTCAGCGTGAGGCAGGCCAACATAAATTTGTCTTAGCATAGTAATTTAATTGTAGGAAACCATTCAGCACAGACAACAAGCAACACCGCTTGTGTAAAGTTTTTCAACTAAAATCAAACCCAGTGCCTCACCATCGCACACAGGGGAAAGCGAACTTTCGCACATTAGCTGACAGAAAGAGCAGCAGATAAGGATTGGCAGACACGAACAGGTGTTCAAAGAAAGCCGAGAACAAGTAGATGTAGAGATCGTAGCCAGTCTGACTCAGTATGATTCGGAAGAAGTGGTACGAGTACTTGGCTATGTAGAACGCGCCTAGCAAAGCGCCGACAATTGCCAGCTTGACTCCACGTGCAGACTGTGTTTGGTGCTGACTGTTTCGACGGAACTTCATGTGAGCACGAACCATCACTGCGTGAACGCTTATCAGACAGAGACTCACCATGCAGATGAAACCGAAGTTTGCCTGAAACGTAAATGTTGGGAAAATCGGTCAGTCAGTCGATCGGTCTATTGGTCAGTTAGTTGGTTGGTCCATCCAGTCGGTCGGTCAGTCCAGTTGGTTGGCCAATCGGTTAAGTCAGTCAGTCAGTCAGTCAGTCCAATTGGTCAGTCAGTCAGTCCAATTGGTCAGTCAGTCAGTCAGTCAGTCAGTCCAATTGGTCAGTCAGTCAGTCCAATTGGTCAGTCAGTCAGACATACAGAGAGACAGTCAGTCAGTCAGTCAGTCCAATTGATCAGTCAGTCAGTCAGACAGACAGACAGACAGACAGTCAGTCAATCAGTCAGTCCAATTGGTCAGTCATGTCAGTCAGTCCAATTCGTTGGCCAGTCAGTAGGTTGGTCAGCCCAGTCAGTCGGTCGGCCCAGTCAGTTGGTCAGCCAGAGCAGCGATGGTGGTTTGTGGCAGCGTTTAAAAGCGGTTTTCTGCATACTCGAGTACCGCAGGCTCGTGGTTGATTTGCAATTCGTTTACAAAATAGTTTATGGCTTGATCGATCTGTCCTTTGACGACTTTTTCCAAAGACCTCTCCTTTGCTCTACACGGGGCCACTCTCAGAAACTGTCTCTTCCTTCTTTGGGAAAAAATTTGGACTGTCGAAAACATTTTTTCTCGATAAGGATCATACACATCTGGAATTCCTTACCTAACGATATTGTAGAATCTAGAAATTTGACGATTTTCACAGAGAAACTAAAGAAAATGGATCTTTCGGGCTTCCTCCTGTTCCAGTAAAAGGTGCACCGTTCTTTTTAGACATTGTGCACCTGTTGCCCACTAACACTCTTTCTGCGCTGTTTATTTTACATTGTACTAACATGTTGTCTTGCTTGGGCGACAAAATAAATAAATAAATAAATAAATACATACATGGTGGTATGTAGAATGTATGGCCAACTGAACTCTGTCCCCAGGCGCCAGCTTGTTAGCTAAAAAAGCGGTCAAGATAACCGATCCAGCTGCAACGACAGGAAAAATAGTCTGAAGGATGCAAACCCGTATAACTTTCTTTCTGGTCCAGATCTAAAACATTTCTCAATAGAATCAGAGAAGGATAGCTTTTTCTAAACTTCCTTGCTTACCACCTCGTGTTGCAACGGGTAAACAATAGCTGTAAATCTATTACAACTTATAGAGAGAACTCCTAAAGCTTGACACCAGTCCAGCAACAAATAGTTAAAAGCATCGAACATGTTCAACTGCCAAAAGAACAGACGCCACGGTTGTTTGGCTATGAAGCAAAATCTGACTAGCAAACTGATGATATCAAAGACTCCTGCCCAAACTATCAACGAAAAGAAATAGGAGCCAAAGACACCGCGATGAGTGATGATCACTGTTAGTATGTAAATGTAGAAGATAACATTAATCAGACAGTAGGTTTGAGTTGGTTTCGCAAACGGTTCCGGCATGCTCAGGACAAAAATGATGCTTCCCCTTGACGCGTTCATTTTCAGGAGAAACTTATCGAACTGAGCAAAGAAAATCGTGCGAAAAGGCTTTGCCTGAATTGGATAAGCTCATTTATGTAGTTAGGTGTCGACACAATTTGCGTGCTTCCGAGTGAGATTATTTCTGCGACAGGTGGTATTAAATCTGTTTTCCTACAAATGCGCTAAGCGCGCTGGAATTGAGTTCCTTGTCATTTTCTTCTGGTGCAATTTCGTGCACAAAAAGTGCTGCTGAAATTACTGAAAATTGGTCGGTACAGTTTTTAAGCTGGAAGCAAATTTGCCGGTTTTTTTAATTGTTTTAACAGTTATATATTCGAAAATTGAGCATACACTGGGTTTTTGCAGATTTATTGAAACAGATGACACTGGTATTTTTAGCGCAGCCAGATTAAACCAAGCATCAAAGGTGGAGGGTGGTCTTCGATAGTGAATACTGTACAGTAGGGACCAAAAAAGTCCAGCCCCGTTTTCTTTAAAGGAACTTTAAAGCCCACCGCACCATGTGTTATGGCTTAACTGCCAGCACTCAAGTGGTTCTTAAGGCACAACCCCAGCACACTTATGACACATGCGGCACAGACCTCCTTTTCAGGCAGGAGGGCAACACTTTCCCCTTCTGGTCTGTACTGTTCAGTAGCAAAATGGCTAGAGTAAAGCCAGTAATTCGGGAGCATCGGCCAGCCAAACTTGACCCGTTTACGTTGTTGGTGTTTCCAACTGAGAAAACATTCGAAGTTGTGAACACCAATCGTGTGCGAGTTGTGTCTACATGTTTGGATATTGGTACTAAGTTCCAATTTCCATGGGATAACCAGACTACATACCTGGCCGAAATCAAAGGTTTTGGTTCATCTCGGGCAGATCTGCTCAAGAAGGGTGAGATACAAGAGCAGTGTGCGCCAGAAGATCGTGTCTGCATCTCTAACAACAGTGGCAAGGACGATGACTACTCGCCGCAGGTAATTAAACGTAATTAGTTTGGTTACGCTATTATGCAAGCCTGGGCTCTCTCTACTCGGCCCACTATCAGATAGCAGCGCTGCCAGTGAGCCAAATGCTATTTACTTGACCGCCCGGGCTCGCTGCTACTTTACTACTACTGAATGTATAGCCGGCGCAGTAAAATAAATGCTGTTCTGAAGGTGAAATTAAAAAACCGCGATGTTCCGGAGAGGAAAATTGGCCAGCGAGCCGCCAAGTAAATAGCACTTGGCTAACTACGTAGCAGCACGTTTAATTAGGGACCGGCCGGGTCGCTCAGTCAGGCAGGCAGCCAGTGGGGTCAATTATTTAACCGCCGTGGCCGCTGATAACAGTGGTTTACAATATCTATACCTAATTTTAGATTGACCAGTTGAACAAGGCACCAAATGCAGATGACGGCCTGCCAGTTACCCTTGATGCCGGTCCAGCCAACGAGAATCTGGATCACACTTCTGACGGAGCTGATGATGCAGCCTTTGACAGAGGTGTCAGAAAAATGGCGGGCCGACTGGAAACTTTGGCGCAGACCATTTCCGGTGGAATTCTGGCTACAATCGAGCCTGCCGTTGGACCCACTGAATCTCAAGCCTTACCGACCCCTGACTGTTCTGAAGGCGCAGATCTCCAGACAACTGTGTTGGGCTGCTGAAACTCTTGGTGAGTAATGTGAGGGGTATCAGAAGCGATTTGAAGCGGTTAGCTGATGCTGAGGAGGCCAATGGCGCTAAACTTGATGAAATCAAGCTAGCAATTGAGCAGTCTGGTGTCAATCGCTCCGTCATGCCAATTGACCTGACGACAACTAACAACTCCCTGCTTTCTCCGGGACCAGCACTATCCCCTATAATGCCCTCTGACCCGTCCACTGACCCCATGACCTCCGCTAGCCCTGACGGACCCACTGCCCCACATTTGCCCCAGAGTCTAATTGAGACCCTGCAGGCGGACTCAGACAACAAGCGGCCTTTGTTCCTCAAGAAGCTATTAGAGAAATTGATTCCACCTGATGACCGAAAGTGGAACACCATCGGAGGCACGTCAGCGCAGTGGCAGGCAGTCAATCCCGCAAGTCGCAAGACATTGGTGATGGGCCGGCTCAACAGGGGAGTTGTCGAATATGCAGAGGGAGTCGTCTACCAGCGGCTGACCCTACAACCCACTGAGTTCGAAAAAGTCGACGAAGTCAAGCGGCAAGTTCGACATGCCGCTGACGCTAATTGGCGGAAGCAGTACTGTATGCGGCCGTTGCAAGCCGCAGAAAACAAACAAAATGATCAAGAAATGTCCATTTAGCTTTTGTTTGTGTAATAAAGTGGGCGTGAGATTACGCGATTACTACATGGTGTGAAGGCAATTTGGGTAAGCGCTAAAGTTAAACTGCAATTCCTAGTGCGATGAGCCGCCAACAGGCGAGCTAATTACGCAAGTACTGGCCCGACCGGCCAGCATATCGTTTTACACATGCCCTCTGCTTGTCACTTTTGACATATTGCCTGGCTCCAGGTCAGAAACCCAGTGGCTTCAGAAACCTCAGAAACCCAAGCCAGAAACCTTGGGCCAGAAACTCCACTGTGTAAAGAATGCAGAAACTTAGCCACAAACTTTGGCTCTCACAGAAACTTTGGCTATCATTTCCTGGGTTGTACTGTAAGGTGAGTGAAGACGGCAGAACCGAACTTGTGAGCAAGAAAGTGTGTCGTTTTACGAGCGCCGCTCATCGTTGATTTGATGACGCTTGACTGCGAGTAAGTTTGACAGTCAGAGTACAAAAGAGCACTAACAAAGAGAGCCAAGAGCACAGAACGTCAATGCAATACAGCTGGAAGAGATTGAGTCTCTGAGCAGCTCTTAATTTAGGAAACCATTTCCAGTGTCTGACTATCAGTCTCAGAGTCTTCTCCAAAACCTGTTCAGAGGACGCTGGCTGGTCATCGCACATAGCAGCCACTGCCTTCGCTCTTTGCGCATACCTACAGCATTAAGAACTAAAAAATTGGGGCGAAAAGCATGTGCTTCAATAAAGAAACACGCATTATCAGGTTTTTTTTTGTTGAACAATCAGTGCAAAAAATTCAAACACACACAGGCAGCGCTCAGCCGGGCGCTTATTTAGATAGGATTGAATTTGTGAAAAATGCCAAAACCAAATAAACGCCCAGGGGCGTGTTTACGAAAAACAGCAGGACGTATGAAACGAGCGAATCATTTTTACTTGGGATTGCCGAGGAGCTCTGCAATGGAAGATCGAACAGTTTCTGTGGTGATTTTTGCTTTGTTCAAACTCAATCCGAAGCCCAAGCGAACTGCTCTGGCCGTGTTTCCTTTTTGGTCGGCGAATAGAGGCATCAGCAGCAATGGAACGCCCGCTCTTGTTGACTCAAGCAGACTGTTGTAGCCGGCGTGAGTTATAAACAGTCGGGTTTTCCGGTGCTCTAAACTCTTTGCTCGAACACTTAACAAAAAGTATAAATTCACGAACTTAGAAGCGCCGGTTGTGGCAGCCAGGGCACGATATGGATGTGTGAATAGTAAGCGGCTTCCTTGAGTTCACCTTCGAAGCGCCAGATCACTGTGTAGTCAGAAAAGTTAGCCAAAGCTTCCAGAAAACTGAACTGAAAAGAAAAATACCGACATGCTACAATTAGGGCCCGACCGGATACAAATTTCTACCGGATCCGGATCCGGATATGCCAGATATCATTGATCAACTTAAAAATTTTCGAGTTTGGTCGGAATGTCTATGCAATCTTTAGCATTTATTAGGCATACCTATTTTACAGATACAGACCTCATCTGAAAAAAACAGAAGGGGAAACACAGTTTGGCATGAAAGTTTAGCTCATTTCGTAATTTTTAGATAAAAATGGTTGACATCACAGACTTTTGGCAAAATTATTGTTTGCATGTTCAAATTTGTTCTCTCTAATGTGTTATACTTAGCCGACCTTTTGGTAGACCTGTCCTAGTTTTACAAACTAAAAAATTATGAATTTGAAAAATCTCAGTTGAGATTTCCATTCTTTGCGAGTTGAGCTTAGAGTCTCAAGCCATTCATCTCCATTCTGCAACTGAAAAGAGACGCTTTGATCTCAAAAAAATTTGATCTTTGTAAAGTACAGATTTACAGTATAAAGTTGCCTCAATAATAGTTCGTTTTTTATTTTAGATTTTTTTATTTTTAATTAAATGAAAAATTAGCAAAAACAAGGCGACTATCCTAAAACAGTGGCGTATCCAGGATTTTGGAAAGGGGGGTGTAAAATTTTGAAAGTGCCTGGTTGGGCCGCTGCCCAACCAGGGTAAGAAAATTTAGCAAAATTGGCCTTAAAAAACGCGTTTAAAACGCATTCCGAGCTTAAAATTAACAGAAATTACAAGTTTTAGTAGTTTATAATGGCCTGGTTGGGCTTCTGCCGACCAGGCCGAGAAAATTTTGAAAATTTGGCCTTCAAAAACGCATTTAGAAGGCATTCTGAGCACAAAATAGACAGTTTTAGTACATAATTCATTAGTTTCTTATATTTTTGACAGACTTTTTCTTCCTACCTCCACCGCATAGGGGGTGTACACACCCTACACCCCCCTGGATACGCCACTGATCCTAAACATAGAAATCCAGTCTGCTTGGCTGTTTTGTGATGTTCATTGTATCAGATTAGTATTATTACTATTATTTTTGTTGAGTTTGTTTTGGCCAAGTCGTAGCCTGCTCGCCTTCTGTAGCTTGGAGTTATCCCCTTCCGAAATGAACTGACCCGAATTTTCAGATGTCAATTTTTAACGTAAATATTTCAAGAACTCTTCATCGGATCTTTGCCAAATTTTGCAAGTTAACCAATCTTTATATGGACTTAAGAACCTGAAGAGCTCAGCTTTTTTATAAAACCGGTTAAAATCTGGCGGATATTTACTGTACTTTCCGTCAAGCTGAAAAATTAGCATTGTCAAAAATGAGGGTGTTATCCAGTGTTGTTCCCAGTAAATTAACTGAGTAAAAGTTACTCGGTACTTAGTTATTTTGAATTACAGTAAGTACTTTTACTTACCGGTAAAAATTTTTCTTAATTTTACTTACTGAATACCGAGTTTCAATTTTGAATTACTCAATTAGAAAAATAATTCGGTAAACTCAGTACTCGGTAATTTACTGAGTTGTTTTACTGAGTAAAAGCTTCTGCAATAGGTAGCTCGTCGCATGTGTGTAGTAAATAATATTGGTTTTCCTTCATTTATCTATCTACTCGCAACAAAAAGCACTTAGTTTTGCAATTTTTTTGCGATTTTCACGGCTTGTATAACCATAACTTTGTTTGCGCGGTAGAATTGCTATAATCAGATGCAAAGACTCGGTATTTAGGTTGGGATTAGGAACTATATCTACTACTATGTATTAGCTATACTTTGATTGACATTTTTTCATCGGTCTGAACTGTGGGGAAATGATGAAAATTAGAACAAATTTTCACTTACCAATTTTCCAGGCTTTTCATCTAAAGCTAGATACCAGAGCTTCTGGTCACTACTATACTATGTATTGTGTGCATGTTGTAAGGCGTTCCAACCATGCTCATTAGTAAAATAAATAATGTAAAATGACGCAAAACACGATTAAAAATTTCAGTAGCTAAAAGCTATATCAGGAAAGATTTTCAGATGAATTCTAACATACTTCTGGAATGTTGAAGGTTTTACCGAGTTTACTGAATTGTTTACTGAGTACTTACCGGGTTTTCTTTGAAAAACCCAGTACTTACTCGTACTTACCGAATTCCAAAAAATCTGGATTTACTTACTGAATACTTACCGAGTTTTAGAAATTTGAGCTAGGCACAACACTGGTGTTATCCTTTGCACAAAAATCAGGGTTATATACAAACTACTGGGGTCATGGATTACAATCGCCTCAAGAAATTTCTAACAAGCATTCGGTCGAATGCAATATTTATGTTCAAAATATGTAAAAAATCACGTTTTCTCATCTGTGACTGATATCCGGCATATCCGGCAGGTAATATCCGGATCCGGATATCCGGTCGGGCCCTAGCTACAATCCAGATCCAAAAATACGGACGTGCTACAATCTCTGTATAATTAGATTTTAGGGAACGGTTTTTTTATTACGGTATGTTGAAGCAGGAATGGGAAATGCGTTTTTTCCGATGTTTCTTTTTCGTTTTTTTTTTTGAAAAAACGGGTTTTTATATACTCAAGCCAAAAATAGCTAATTTTCGTCATTTTTTGCTAAAAAGTATAGGCCACATTGACTCATACTGTTGGAAAAACAACAGAAAAGGCCAAATTTAGCATGATAAAGCAAAAAGGCGAACTGCTGTAAGAAAATTTGCATATAGCGTTTATTGATTGAACCTGTCAGGCCCTGTCTCATGCATAGCTGTTTCGTGATTTATACTATGTAAGCCGTGTATTTCTGTTCTGAAAAGACTCAAGAAGCTGGTAGAAAGCGCTAGGAATCATAAAACCAGAACTTGAGCTGGAGTTTTTTCACGCGATTATGGAAAAAACTGGACTGACAGAAAACAGGCCGAGTTATTTTCGGAAAAACATCCATCCCTGTGTTGAAGTGTAACAAGTTTTTGCTATGTTAGTTGCTATAAAAAATAAATGAGCGAAAACAGTGCGCACTTTATATGCATTTCCTGCAGATTTGTGCCTGAGACCTGTGCAGGAGTCGGAAATAACCAAATTGAAAACAGATTTCCAAATTCAGTATCTGTACCTTCATTGCGTCGGGCATGTCTTCTGTTTTTGCAATTGTACCCAAGGCGAACAGAATAGTTCCTTTGCCTTTGCTTACGATCTGCCGAAATTTAGTCTGCAGGCCTGTTTCTGTCTTAGGTTGGCCGGTAGGAGAACTGATTTCTCCCAAGAAAGGTAATCCATAGGGCAGCGGTCGCGGAAAGTCCAGAAGTCGCTGGCCATTAATCAGATTGCTGAAGAAAATCTGCTGCATCCTGTCGATCAGGTCGGGTCGGTCGTCGAAAGGAACAGTTTGGAAAATTAGTCTTTCTTTATACCAGTTGCTGCTGCTCATATGCATGCAATTTAGAGCGGGAAAAGTGAGAAAACTGTTTACTAAACGATCCCAGAAACTGAGTTGGTCTGTGTAAGAACTGATTACATTTGGGATGTAGCTGGGCATGCTCGGATATGCCATCAGCGAGGCAATGTGGTCGACGATAAACGTTCCAGCAGAAACCCAGACCGCCCTCTCAAGCCCTATTTCGCTCAGGATTATCGTAGAACATGCATCGTAGATCTGGCCAGTGGCGTATCCAGCATTTTGCAAGGGGTGCAAAATTTTGAAATTGCTTGGCTGGGCCGCTGCCCAACCAGGGTAAGAATATTTAGCAAAATTAACCGAAAAACGTGTTTAAGAGGCATTCTGAGCTTAGAATCAACAGAAATTAGAAGGTTTAGTAGTTTAAAACATCCTGGTTGGGCTTCTGCCCGACCAGATAGAGAAAATTTTGAAAACTTAGCCTTCAGAAACACATTTAAGGGGCCGTCCATAAACGACGTCGTTCCAGAGGGGGGAGGGGGGGTCGGCTGAAATGCGACGATAGACGACGCACCAAGAGGGGGAGTGTAACGTCCCCAGCTCGAATGGCCTGCAATTGCTATTGGGCAGGACTGTTTGAGTTCCGGCGTTGGTTTGCGGCTGAACTGTCAGACTGACGGATCTAGCTCCGCCCACTTCCGTCACAGAGGCCTGTCAGATATCGATTGGGAAGCTGCTGCGATGGCTCTGTACGCTGCTGTGTGTTGTAGCGCTGGGTTTCCTGTAGGCTCTGGCCGACCAGCGTTGTTGTGTTGTTTGGTAGCTGTCTAGTGCAGTCGCCTAATCTGTCTACGCGCCCGTGTGTTGTGTTGCGTCGATACTTACTGAAGGCGCATAAAACTCGAACCCGGCCTTGGTTCTGACACAAGCACACAAAGCTGCTCCAAATCGTGACTCTGTCTCGCTGCTCGAACTCGAACTATCAAGCCTATTCCGGAAGTAGCTGCCATTGCCGAGTGGAACCATTATAAATGGAGCTTCACACACCGAGATGCTGGGATCAATAAAGAAGGCGCAGGAAGAGGAACGACAAGCGTTTCCGTCTCCGCTGTTGACCAGACAAGCCAGCGCCGACAAGACTGATCAGCTAGTTGATGATGTGCATCGCAGATTGGGGAACCACAAGCATAAGCAACGACGGCAGCCCAGTGCACCTAGAAGAGGTAGCCTGCTCAATCGTTCGTTGGCTTCAGATGTGCTCTCCCAACCCGATGGCCCACACACAAAGCGATCGACAAGTTCCGCGCTCCTCGTTGGCAACACCGCCTCTTTCAAATCCATGGATTCTCTGTGTCAGGTTGGTAGTTTTGGAGAAGTAGAAGAAGCAGTGATTCAGACCAACGATCTAGTGCAAAACAGACCAAATACGGCAGTCAAGAAAAGCCTCAGTGAACTCTACAAAGACCAATATCACAGTACTGCATGTACTGCACTTTTATCGGGGGGGGGGTAAACGGAAAACGACGTCACCTGAGGGGGAGGGGGGTCCCCAGAAACGACGCAAGACGATTTTGGGTGGAGGGGGTCCGAAAAATAGGGATTTTGGAACGACGTCGTTTATGGACGGCCCCTTAAAAGACTGTCATATTTTAAAAACTTTCTCTTCCTACCTCCACTGCAAAGGTGGGGCGTACTCGCCCTACGCTACACCCCCTGGATAGGTGTGTTCCTAGTTCCGACTTTATGTAATAAAATTCACTATTTTTTTATACAGACAGGACTCTGCTCTGGCTCTGGCTCTGGCTTTGGCTTAGGGGTTAGGTTCAGGCTTAGGCTTAGGTTCAGGCTTAGGGGTTAAGTTCAGGCTTAGGCTTAGGGTCAGGCTTAACAAATACAGCGAATATGAAAAGTCGGAAGTGGGAAAAGTAGGAACTGGGCACAAACCCCTGGATACGCCGCCGAACCTGGCTGATGGCTAAATCGAAAGACTCCTCCTGTAGCTGGTCGATCGAAGAACGGTAAGTGTCCAGTTGCAGATGACAGCATTTGACCCATTCTTGCATGAAAATCTGCCAGAGCCGATTGAATTGGCCAAATGAGGGCTCGACAAAGGTGAAATTGGCGAATATGGCCACCATTTTGACCATGTCACACTGAATAAAGTACTCGCTTATCTTTGCATCCTTAGGAGCGTTATGCGGCACCACCCGATTATCTTGCGTGCTCCAGACAACCACGCGGTGCCCCATAGAGGCGAGAACCTCAGACAGCCGTCTTGAAAACATCACGTGACTTTTAGAAAAGCCAGGATTGAAGAGTAGGATTTTGTAAGACAGAACCGGCGATAAAAGAGTGAGTAAAGTGAAAAGATGCTTCATTTCTCATGCAAAACCATGTCAGTTTGGAGATAAACTCTACTGGCATATGCAATAATACGCAGGTCGACAGCCTTTTTAACTATCGCAAACAAACAATGTTTGTATGTACTTACGTGCTTTACTGATATACAGCTTGCTTGCTGCAAGCAATTATTTAATGCCATTTTCTTGGGCTTACCAATTACTGTAGTCTAATGCTAAATGACATCTGTGACCTTCTTCTTAATCTTTTATGACTATCGATCATCAGTCAAGTGATATGGCAGCAGCCCTAAAATCCAGGATAAAACACTTTACTTTCATCTTCATCCATCCTAAAATAGTTTATATGTAAAACGAAGACTATACCTACATGTAGTTGTAGCTCATAAATAAAGAAAATTTGTAATGTCGCCCCTACGTCCGCCGATAGGGCGCCGCGCCTTTGATAAGCTTGATTAGTATTTGATGTATGTAGGCGGCGGACGCCCATGTCTGAGGCTTGAGAGTAGTCAGATGTTGCTAGCTGAGAACCAGCTGTGTCTAAAGGAATCTCTTGTATCGGTGACTGTGAATAAAGTGTATCTTGTATTGCACACGTCTACCCAATACTTCTCACTGGCTTGGCAGGCATTGCAGTGTCGAACAGCGTGTTCGGTATCTCTGTCCATGCCAGGCCACCAGAAAGTTTCCGTTTCATACGTACGATACCGGGATGGCCTTGGTGACCTAATTGCAGCAGGCGCTTGCGCAGCGCAGCAGGCACTATTAATGCGGTCATTCTCGCGTGTAAGATAGTTCTGCTCAACAGACAACAGGTCGCGCATAGAGAAGAATGGCAGCAATTCGACTGAAAGCTTGGCTTTAGCTGGCCACTGTGTGCGCACAAAAGTCATAACTTTCTGCAACAGTTCATCGCCGGCAGTGGCGTGCTGAATGTCAGCGAGGGGCTAGCCCTGCTCAGTGACCCGTTTTAGCACAATTGCGTCGTGTGCGTCCGATACTGCGAGCTCCTTGGCTTTCAGGGCTAAGCGAGACAAAGCGTCGGCAACACAATTTTCAGCACCCTTGCGGTAGGCCAGCGTATAGTCAAAAACTGAAAGCCTATCAGCCCAGCGCACAAACTTGCTTGACTTACGTTGGTCAGCAGTAGGGCTGTCTAATAGCTTTAGCAGGGCTGTATGGTCTGTGCGCAACGTAAATGGACGTCCCAGTAGAAACTTCTCGAAATACTCGCAACCCCACACAACAGCTAGAGCCTCACGCTCTCCCGCAGAAAAATTGCGCTCTCGCGGTTGCAGCGTATGAGAAGCGAAAGCAATCGGCACTTCCTGGCCATCTTGGATCAGGCTGAGCACAGCCCCAAGGCCTGCATCAGAAGCGTCGGTGGTAAGAAATGTAGCAGAATTGGGATCGAACACATGCACCTTCAGCTGCGTACTCACCATCTTTTTCAATGTGGCAAACGAGAGCTGGCAGTGCTTGTCGCATACGAAGCGCGTGTCTTTGCGCGTCCGCTTGCGCAGAGGCTCGAGATAGGAACCTAAGTTGGGCAAGAAATCCGAATAATAATTGACCATGCCTAGGAAACTGAGCACCTGTTTCTTGGTCTGCGGGCGCGGAGCGTGAACGATTGGCTCCAAGTTTTTAGGATCGGGTTTAATTGTCTCTGCACGAGAAAGTGGGCCAAAAGCTTCATTTCGTGGGGCATGAAAATATTCAAAATTAGTTTAGGTCCATATAGTTATGACTGTTAGATTCATTTTTCTTCAAAAACAACGAATTTGAAGTCCGTTTTCGCCTACCTAGTGTAGTAAGCCCAATACGGAGCCCTTTACCCCCCAGAGCATGGCAATTTTGTTCTTCTGTGTTTTGAAACTTTAGATATCGTAACATATGTAAAAAGGCACGCTGAATTTCTTGGTGGTGTGCGTTTTTTCGAAAAGCTTTGAAAGTTGCCTTTTTTCGTGTTTTGAATTTTTCAAAGCTGAAAAAACGCCAATTTTTGTCGTAGGAAACGTCGATTAACACGCTTAAAAGATGCGCTAAACAATTCTCTTTCGATTGGTTTAATCATATCTGGGGGTTAGGGTATGTAGACGGGCACTTTAGGGCCTCTGAAAGTCAATTGGTCGGCCCCAAAGCGCCATTTCTGCAACTGACGGCTTTAACCGGTCGCTAAATCATTAGACAAATAGCAAATTATCACTTGGGCACCACCGTTTCAACCAACAATCAATGAAAAAGTAATCTCTTGCTCTATTTGTTACACTCTGCATGATACATGAACTCATGTCTCTAATTTTCAACCTACAACAACTGCAAACAATACAATGGTATGAAATCTCGGCAGAAAATTGTTGAGAGATGGCAGAGTTTAATAACTTCGTTTATAAAGGTGAAGCAATTCGGGCATTCAGGGCATACAGCCTTAGCGCTGGGTGCATTTTCAATCGTCGTCAGAAACTCAGAGGTCAGATGCTTTCGCAGACAGCCTGTAGGTTCACAAAGTAGAGGCACCTTCTGTGAGAGAAGGCCGCATTCCAATCAGACGTGTCAGGTCTGAACCAGGGTTGTATATTTTTCCGAAAAAAACCTCGGCCTGTTTTTTTCCAGTTTTTTCCGGTTTTTTTCCGGTTTTTTTCCTAAATCGCGGAAAAAAACTCCAGCCCAAGTTCTGAGTATCCTAGGCTGGTTTTATGATTCCTAACGCTTTCTAGCGCCTTCCTCAGTCTTGTTAGACCAGAAATACACGTGTTACATTGATATAAATCACGAAACAGGCATGAAACAGTGCCTGACAGGTTCCATAAATAACGCTATATGCAAATTTTCTTACAGCAGTTTGCATTTTTGTTTTTTCATGCCAAATTTGGTCTTTTTTGTTGTTTTTCTAACAGTTTTGAGTCAGTATGGCCTATTATACATAGCAAAAGTCCATTTTTTAAACGAAAAATGACGTAAATTAGCTATTTTTAGCTTGAGTTTTTTTCCGCGATTTATGTTTTTTTCCGACCCTTAGGAAAAAAACCGGTTTTTTTCCGGAAAAAAACTGTTTTTTTCCGGTGTTTTTTTCCCACCTCACATCCCTGGTCTGAACCACCGCTTAGCCCGGCAATCTCAATTGCTTCTACAATCACAACAGAGGAAGATACTGCTGAAGATTCAGACATTCCAGAGATTGACGAACAGCCACCTGCGATGTACTTCTGTGACAAGCCCTTCTGTGAGGCTGAGTTTCCGACAGAGGAACAGTTAGACGCCCATGTGATCAGTGGGGAATGCGAACTGTTTGTTGAGAAAAGAACAACGTACAGTATGATGCAGCTCGCGATATTTGGTGCAAGAAAGTTAGCCAACTAAAAGAAGCACGAGGGCAAGAGGTGGCAACCTCCCAAGAGGAGCTTGACAATCTGCTGCGAGTTGAATCTGTAAGCTCTCAAGACGATGTGCCAGAATCTCAGGGTTGGGCCTTGTACAAAAGAAAACCACCTCAAAAGAAATCAGGGGACATGAAGTCCTGGCTCACTGAGATTTTCGAAGGGGGCAAAGCTACTGGTGAGAAAAGAATCCCTGAAGACATTCGTAGAGAGATGCGCTCTGTGCTAGCTGAAAATGGAGAGCGCATCCGTGAGAGCGGTTGTTTGCGGGTTCGAAACCGGTCGAAGCGACTGGAAGTAGTTGACGTAAAGCCCAACCCAGACCGCCGAAAGCCGGTGATGGCCAGTAGGTAAATGGGAACCGAACCGGCGCTGCCGTTGCACCTAATGCCAGCAAAGGGGAGGGTTGTTTGTAGACAGGGCTACCCCATTGAAGGGCTCTGAAAAGAGCGAGGGGTCCTGAGCTGTCCGAAAGGACAGTGGAACTCATAAACAAACAAACAAACCAGCAGAATATCTGGACAGACGACAGATAAAAACGTAACTCTACACTGTAATACAGCACTGTAATGTTTTCTGTATAAAAACAGCATTGACACCTTTGACAACTGAAAATGACATACTTGAGTATTACAGCAATTTATACTGTAGTTGACTATGTTTCAGCTTTTTTCAACAACTTGCTGCAGCAAAAGACAAATGCTTGCTTACTAGGCAAGCTCAACAGAACGATGCTGATGATGATCAGAAAACAACAGAAGAGCTTGCAGCAGTCGAGCATCGCGAACAAATTTTGGTATGCCGTATGTATAGCATTTGTGTATATCATGCATGTAACAGGAACAGGTCATCCGCCACAAGCGGGAGTTGGTGGCTTGGCGCAGGTCAAATGCTGGGGGAGGGTTGAGTACTCAAAACGCTCAAAAATCGTAGTTTTCGTCAAAAAATCGTGAAAAGCGCCATTTTTTGCTCAAACGCAGGTAAAAGTGCTGTTTTTTGCTAAAATTACTTGGCCTAAAAGTGGCGTGGGAAAAATCGCCAAGGGGTAGGGGTCCCCGATTTGAGGGTCTGGTCTATATGTCTATCTATGGAGGACCGAAGCAGGACTATTAGGCGATGCCGATTAGGCGATGCCGATTAGGCGACGCCGATTAGGCGATTTAGTGGTACTATTAGGCGACGGTACTATTAGGCGACAGAAATAATTTTTTTCTATAAATCGTACGGCAACATACGTTACCACTAAAACATAGCACAACAATGCAAACAGCACAACAGCAATTAAAACAAAGTATAACAAAATAGCAAAGCAATTTCAAGGACTCATTTAAAAAATAAGTGCAACACCAAGGATGGATAAATTCCATCTCACTGAGCACTCATTAGTAGAGAAGAAAACATTTCTGCACATGTCGCCATACATGAGCTGGGGGTTGCCCCCACCGCTCAAATTTTCGGATTTTGACTACCCCTAACCCAAACCCATTTTTCCGGCCCATGTATGCATGTCGCAGAACATTTATAAAGCGCTAGATGGATGGACGCGCCGCATCAAATTCTCGCTGCGAAACTCTGTGAGCTGCTTCCGCAAAGTTATTGGTGCGTCGTGCATCGTCTGCATCCAGCGCGTTAATGAACAGAGCAACCCAAAAAATATGTGGCCGACCCGATGGCCGCTCGCGTGCTCGACGCAAGCTGGGGAATAGGGGCAAATGCCAGGATCTCAGTTAGAAACAGTCAGGGCAGGTGGCTTGTTTAGCTATAAGTTAACGAGTTATAAGATTAACGAGACATGGTTTTAGTCCCACTTAGCCATGCATAGTTAAAACAGCGCATTTAGCCTTACAGCTGAACATGGCCCCTTGACCCTTGACTGATTCGGAAGGCCCGCCTAATTGGTACTAATATCTATTAATGTTTTTTGTCGCCTAATAGTACCATCGCCTAATCGGCGTCGCCTAATCGGCATCGCCTAATCGGCATCGCCTAATAGTAGCGTACCGATGGAGGACAGACAGCAAATATTCAATCCGCCGTTATAACTTCTCCTCACATTACAGCACTCAGTAGACGTTGCGTTTGAAGAAGTTCGTTTAAAGCATCCAGTCTTCTTGGAAGGAAGGAATCTCTGCGAAATGAGATCTGACCAGAAGCTGGATCAGCTTACGAAAGAACAGTTATGTCAGGCACTACTCAAGCATGGTTCGGTACCAAAACGGAGCCAACAGAAGAATGCACTTCAAACTATGTTAGCAGATATTTTGGATGGTTGCAGCTGTGTCCAGGAATAGAATTACAGTTTTTGATCTTGTTTACCTAATGCACATGTACATTGTATCATGGTATGGTTCTGTATAATTTTTGGGAGGCTAATTTGCTCTATACCGGTAGTTCCATTGAGATGAATGCACGCGCATGTGTTACTTCTCCCTTCTTTCATCCCCGTTCCATATCAATTCACTGTTACTGTACTTGCGTGCGTAAAATGTTTCTAGATACAAGCTCAGTACTACAACGTTCTAGAAGTTTTTAGAACACTTCGTAGCAAAAGCACAGAAGCAAGCGCCAACAATTTTGGATTTGGTTTTCTCTCCAGCGAATTAGATAAATAACACCCAAACGTGAGTTCATGAATCATGGAGGGTGTAACAAAAAGAGTAAGAGATGACTTTTTCATTGATTGTTGGTTGAAACGGTGGTGCCCAAGTGATAATTTGATATTTGTCTAATGATTTAGCGACCCGTTAAAGCGGTCAGTTGCAGAAATGGCACTCCGGGCCCGACCAATTGACTTTCAGAGGACCTAAAGTGCCCGTCTACATACCCTAACCCCCAGATATGATTATACCAATCGAAAGAGAATTGTTTAGCGCATCTTTTAGGCGTGTTAATCGACGTTTCCTACGACAAAAATTGGCGCTTTTTCAGCTTTGAAACATTCAAAACACGAAAAAATGCAATTTTCAAAGCTTTTCGAAAAAACGCATACCACCACGAAATTCAGCGTGCCTTTTTACATATGTGAACAAAATTGCCATACTCTGGGGGGTAAAGGGCTCCGTATTGGGGTTACTACACTAGGTAGGCGAAAACGGACTTCAAATTCGTTGTTTTTGAAGAAAAATGAATCTAACAGTCATAACTATATGGACCTAAACTAATTTTGAATATTTTCATGCCCAGCGAAATGGCCCACTTTCTCGTGCAGGGACACTTAATGCAGAAATTTTTGCAAATTCGGGGGGGTGGAAAAAAGTGACGCCATTTTTTCGATTTTAGAGGGGGGTTTGGAAAATGATGACAACCGATGACAAGGGGGGAGGGGGGTCGAAAAATGGCCATTTAGTGCTTCTGTGCCTTTTCTGTCTGCCTATTTAACCGCAGAATGTACAGTACATACTGTATGTATGTTCACTGTTGGAAACCCAGCAACAATGCAGCAAATACCATTCAACTCATAATTTTGCTCTGAAATTTTTTGACATTTTTGAGGACTGTGTCCTTCCATGACCATGACCTGTGTTAACTAAAGCAAATAAGGAATCTCACTCAACCCAGATTCTAGGTGGGTAGAATTTGGCAAACTGGCAAGGCTCACTAATACAGTAGAGTGCAAAATAGAAAAGACATTTTACCGCCCTGAAGTTATGGACTAAAACCTGCTGATTTCTATTACAGTGTATGTATATCGTAATTGGTCAGGGCTAATACCCATAGAGGTTACTGTAGATGCCATACATGTAACAGGTCATCCGCCGATGGGGGGAGGGGGGTTGGGGGGGGGTCTGGCGCCGGCCGGGGGGGGGGGGGTCGGACCCAAAATTTAGGGGGAGGGGGGGGGCACTAAAAAACGCTCAAAAATCGAAAAATTCGCAATTTTTTGGCTAAAAATTGCCAAAAATCGCAAATTTGGGCTGAAATACAGCTAAAAAGTGCTGTTTTGCAGGGGATTTTGGCAATTTTTGTGTGTGAAATTGTAAAAAATTGCAAAAATTTGCTCGAAAATTTACTTGCCAGAAAAATCGGAGGGGGGGTCGGTGAAATCGTCTCGGGGGGGGGCCCATCTGGGGGGGGGTCTGGCCTAAGTCGGGTGGGGGGGAGCCCCCCCAGACCCCCCCTGTTACATGTATGGTAGATGCTTGCTTGATTGATAAATCCAAAATGGTGATTTGGTGATTTCACAACTGTCAAACATGTTTCTCAGAAATCTTAATTAAGAATCCTATACTACGTATAGCATGTCAAGCTACAGTTATGGTGAAACCACTGATCCATGAAAACCCCCTTGTTTAATCAAATTCCGGTCTGTCCATAAGACGGTGTTATGTAAAGCTTTTCATCTGTTGGTCCTAGAAAAAGTAAACAAAATGCATTTCTGAACAACTGATTTTACCATAAAAATGACACCATTTGAAAAGCTTAACAAAAGGATGGAGTTAGATTCATAATGCCATCAGTTCACTCGAAATCCATACTCAGATATTTGGTGATTTTGGGGTATTTTCTGCAGTGTTTTGCATAGAAAAGTAAATTAGAATTTAATTAGAAGTTGAAAGTAAATTAAAATCAAATTAAATTGCTGGTAAATCAGTGCAAGTAAATCAAAAAGCAAGTAAATTATTTTGTGGAGGTGCAAGTAAATTAAAAAGCAAGTAAATTACTAAACTAATTTGCTTGACAACGGTACCCATGATTGCATTTTCCATTGTTTTTCTTCATACAAACAAGGTTTACCACCAAAAATGCTGTAATATTGGCATGATTTGTATTGATAACTGCTTACTTCGCGAACAGCCATGTTTTGCAGCTTTTCCTTTTGTTCCAAACATTTTTATACTGGTTTAGGTCGTAAACTTTATGTTCTAAACTTCCAACTTTATAAAGGCCTTCAATTGAGTAAACCCACTCATTGATTGGCTATTCTTACATAACTCTTTTGGTCCAATTGAGATCGAGCTGCCTGGTGCCTGCCAAACCAACTCACTAACCCATTCAACATAAATCTGATGTTACAGTGTACTTAAGTTTAGCCCGTTATGAGAGAAAATCCTTGAGAAAACCGACTAGAAATGGTATCAATAGCTAAACCGGATGTTGAAAACATGTATGTTTCATCATACTGCATGCGTTTTGATCGATTTCCCGATATTCCCGGTATTTCCCGGTTTTTCCCGGTATTCTCATTTCCCGGTATCCCGGTTTTCCCGAATCCCGGTATTCCGCTCCCGGTTGCATCACTACTTATCAAATAGAAATAATTGGATGAAAGAGAAAACTACTTTTTGAAAGAGCTACCTAAAGAGTTTACTGTCAGAAAGAATTACTTCAAAGAGAAAACTACTTTTTGAAAGAGCTACGTACGTACCTAAAGAGTTTACTGTCAGCAAGAACTACTTCAAAGAGAAAACTACTTATTGAAAGAGCTACCTTTGAGTTTAATGCAGAAAGAATTACTTCAAAGCGAAAACTGCTTTTTGTTAAGACCTATGTACCTAAAGTGTTTACACTCAGAATTAAGAGCCACATTTTATAAAACCGGGGCAGGTCGCGGAACATGTAAAATTCTGACCTATTGTTTTTATTTGATAAATTAATAGGTCTATGGTAGAAAATAACACACGAGAAATATTTTCACTCGATGGTCACTAATATGCAAATTAGGGCCGAAAACGTGTTTTTCCAGCCAAATTCGGTGTTTCTTTCATTTCTACCGCGTGCGTTGACGGATCGGGCTGATATTTTCAGAAATAATGCCAGGTATATAGGGTGTTTTACCTATAAAATTTGAAGAGGATCGGCCAAGGTTGAGATCGCGAATTATAATTTTTTCGGTTCTGGTAAAAAATCAAATTTTGCAAAAAAGGTACATCGAAATTTTCCACCAAACTTTTAGTGTACATGTAGGTTGCTTAAAAGTCCCTCAAAGTGACCCTGTTTCCCGTTTGTGGACTTTGTCTCTGTTTCGAGAAATTAATGTTCGAATTTTCATGCACACGTTGGTAGAAAAAAAACGGAATTTACTTCCAGCTTTCGTTTGAGCAGACGGATCTTTTAGTGTTCAGTCTCGTTCGAAAGAGCGCGTAATGGCCGATCGATTGGTTGGTCGCTCGCCAGAAACAAACCACGAGTCGGGTACTGTTAGATTTTAAAGTGAGCGAGTTGACCACACAGCAATATTTTTCATGTTCTGAGTTTTATAATGTTGTTATCATGACTTTTGCCTCAAATTCGGATTGTAAAATTGTTTACGGTATGGTAGAAATTCAGTTTGCTCACCTGTTTGAGTTTGCAAATCAAAATCCTAAGAGAGCAGTGACAAGGGCCATGATCTAAAGTTGTACCCTGTCAATCCTACAGGCGCAGAATACCACTTTCTGGCTTGCAGAGAACACTTCTTTACGAACAGAATCTACGAACATTGGAATAAGCTTCCCGAAATCATAGTTAATCAGACTAGTGCAGAAATTTTCAAACGGTTGCTGACAGAGCATTTTTCAAATGACCAACCAACGTTCAGAGGTCGGGGTTTAATAGTCTAATTGACCCACCCCTCCTCCTCGCCCGCTGTGTCCATTTATTCATTTATTTAACTAATTTGTTTAACTTCACCTGTGTAAAAATGATCATGTGTACATCTAAAATTTTATTTTTGTTCTTATCTAGTGCTATATACAGGGTACAGCTGGTAGGTACCACCAAATTTCAGCTAAGTCCAGGTTCAGGTATCTCTAAAATCCAATTTCAGGTTCAGGTTCAGGTTCAGGTACATTTTTCAAAAGTACCCAGGTGTCAGGTTCAGGTTCAGGTACTTTCAAATAAAGACACAAATTTTCGGCGATGGTGATGTTGGTTGTTCTTGTGCATGTTTTCCTAATTTCCAAATTGTTGAGAAGCATTTTCCATTTTTTATATTTTCCATTTTCGAACTTTCCAACTTCTTGGGGAGGCGATTTGTGCCCGCCCGCTTTTTGCGGTATGACGGACCGATTGCCATTGTAGTAGGAAACCCCCACGCACTCCACGCTAGGGATGGGCACGAAAATTAAATCCGTTTGAATTTCGTATTCGTTAAATCAATATTTGCTCATTTTAATTTTCGTATTCGTTAGTCGATACGAAAATCAAAATGCCTAATTCGTTTTCGTACGAGTACGAAAATTAATTTTCGTTACGACGATACGAGTTCATTTTGTTCCACAAAAATTAATTTTCGTATTTTCACGGTAGGTTGTAGACGGCAAATAGGGACCCAGTTTAGGCCTTTCAGCATAAAAATATGTCTTAAATACCATTTCTGAATGCAGCAATTTGTGTACAACACGATTTCTCGCTAACGCTAGCCTGTTTTGATTGTTGTAGCGCAATCCTTCTTTATGCTTATATTGCACATACATACGTACATTACAGGTACCTACATTGTATGTAGTATGCGCTTTGAAGCAGGAGATTGTCCCTAAGCGGACAGTCAAGCGTTGTGTGTAAAATAGTGACTCAAGAAAGTGTGTATGGTTGGAGTAAAAACAGTGACAGTACTCACACCAAGATGAACAAGTTCCCTGGGTTAACTAAGATTAAAATGCTTTCTATAATACTTGTTCAACAAGCCCTAAAATGCTTTGGACATGCAATTGTTACAGTGAAAATGCTTCTGTATGTTTAGAATCCATTAGATTGCTAATAATTTAGCCGATTTATTGCTAGCCATATGTGAAACGAAAATTAAAATTCGTAACGAAAATTAATTTTCGTACTACCTAGATTTAATTTTCGTATTCGTTTAATTTTCGTTTCCATATTTCTCCAATTTTCGTATTCGTATTCGATACGAAATTTAAAAATCCTCGATTTAATTTTCGTACTAGTACGAAAATTAATTTTCGTGCCCATCCCTACTCCACGCACGTTCATTTCAAACTCTAAGTTCCGGTATTAAGTTAAGGCTCAGGCTTACATAAGTTCTACTAGCTGACGATTAAGCTTCCGTTCAACAAACAAACGAAAGCTTAGGCTTAGGCATAGAGGAAGACAAGCCTTCATAAAGGCAATTTCCGGATGGGGGCTTTTCCCTATAATCGCCTTCATTTTTTAGTTACAGTACACGTAGGTGGAGATAATGTGCATTAGACGCTTCACGCACACCATTTTTTCGAACCAAACTGTAGAGCGTCAAGCAATATCTGATCTAACCAATTTCAAAAGTTGACAGTACGTGCTACTTGTACCGGGAAGTTTAAGACAAGAAAAACCTGAAAAGTAGGTACCGACCTAGTAGGTGTCAGGTAAGTACTTTTATTTTCAGGTAGGTTCAGGTTCAGGTTCACAATTTTCAGGTTAATACCCAGGTTTCAGGTTCAGGTTCAGGTATACCTACCAACTGTAATACAGGGTGTGTTAAAAAACAACCCAGCAGACAACTGGTTGCTGTAGCAACCGCAAATCTCAACCGATTTGAATGAATCCTGCTTTAAATGAAAGATAAATAAATTCTTGAAAGACTGGTGAAGGCCCTATTAAGATACGATGCTTAGTTCCTGAGATATTTTCCTTCAAACTCAAAACAGAGATTTTGGCAGTGAACAAGAGCGATTCCGTTGCACTTCACAACAAAACGGATTCCTGCTGCTGAGGGCAATAAGACTTTTACAAATGAAGTAACCAAGCATGTGTGGCACCAGAAAAACCTCGTTACGTTAGCCCTGAGCAGTAGGAATCGGTTTTATTATGAAGTGCAACTGAATAATAAATATCGCTCTTGTTCATAGCCAAAATCTGTTTTGGCTTTGAGTGCAAATATCTCAGGAACCAAGCATCATATCTTAATAAAAGTTTCACCAAACTTTCAAGAATTAATTTATCTTTCATATAAAATAGGACTCACTGAAATCGGTTGAGATTTGCGGCTGCTACAGTAAAAAAATCTGCTGGGTTGATTTAATCTCTGTTGTGCACTGCCAAAATCTCTGTTCTGATTTTGAAAGCAATTATCTCAGGAACTAAGCAACGCATCTTAATAAAAGCTATACCAGTCGTTCAAGAATTTATTCATCTTTCATTTAAAGCAGGATTCATTCAATTGAGATTTGTGGTTGCTACAGCAAAAAATCTGCCGGGTTGTTTTTTTTGACACACCCTATATATATATAGTATTACTTTCGTTGTTTTATTTCTAGAGATCTATTTTCGAGCTTTATTGTGTCCTTTATTCATATTCCAATCTTGTCAATACGTGATTACTATCATATGTACTGTACTGTGCAGATAGTTGGTGAGCAAAGTGCAATCCTGTATATTTTAATTCTTCTTTGAATAAAGTAAGTAAGGAAAGTGTACGCAAACTTTGGATAAAGCAGAGCATGCCACTAGTAAACTATTTTGAGGCAAAAACCATATTAAAATGGAGAAAATCGTAGTATGCTGGCTGAACTCGCTCACCTTAAACGAGACTGCTCCAACGAAATGTGACGAGATCATCTTGTTTTTGATTAGAAATTATGTGCATTAAAAATCGATTTTTCCCGTGAAATATGAAAGCCGAATTTCTTTAATTCTTGGACAATTATAGTTTTGATGTGATTGTCAGCGTGTAATAGTTACCCTTTCGGGTAGCACATCGTTATTGCAGTGCGCGTTTTGTAAGCGTTATTGTTAAATTGCCTGTTTATGTGCAAAAGTGCTTTAGTCTTTCGCATCTTTGCATCTAGTCTTTCTACTCTGTATTGACTCAGTGAAAAAGCCTATAGTTTTAAACTGCAAGTTATTGGCATCCCTGTACCTAAAACCTCTTCAGTCATATCAGGTTCAAGCAGAAGATGTATCAATATCCACATCTCACTACAAGAGCCCTCAACGTACTGTCTGAGGAGATAAACAATGTTTGAACGCCAAACATAGTTTCACAATTTCCATACATAGGGACTTTGACACGGTCCCATCTGCTAGGAAACTGATCCACTCATTGACTGGGATTTCCAGGTTTCACCCGGTAAGCTCTGGACCTGAAAATCAGGCTTGGTGGTCCGGGCTCATCAGCAGAGCTCCACCAAACCAGCTGAAAACTGACATAGGACAACACCCATCTTTCTTGTACCATGGCCATGCCAGACTTCTGCCGCTGTGGCACTTAACATAAGCAACAGCTGGCAAAAGCCAAGGCATACAAACCAAAGCAACAAGAACAGGGTTGAACATACATAGAAACTGGACAAGACAGCACCAAGTCAATTCTGATTACCTGGTAGCCTTTTCCACGCAACTACCAAGGCACAACTCAAAATGAAACTGTCTCCAGGAGTCCACTTTATATAAGTGTCTGCCTCACCCTTAGGCAAGGGTCAGACCTACTGTTGTTTGGTATTGGGTTTTCCGTTTGTGTATGTGTATGTGTATGTGTATACACATTTACCTTCAAATGTGTATGGTAATTTGTGTATACACATTCAACAAAACAGTGTGTATTTTTGTGTATATTTGTGTATGTGTATTGTACTGAAAATGCAAATTTTTTGGCAGATTTTCAGTCAGAAATGCTAGAAAAATCAAATCTCTGAATGTCTGCTGCTTGAAACCTTGGATATCTTTGAAATCGAGTTACTTAGGCCATTTTAAGGCTTTATGATGATAACAACTGTTTATTACTGCAGCAAAAACATCGAAATTTTGCGATTCTGTTAGAAATTTATCGACTTTTGCTGATCAAATACACATACACAAAAATACACATTTCAAGTAGTGTTTGTGTATGGTAATGTGTATCTGAATTTTCAATGTGTATGTGTATGTGTATGTGTATACACATTGAAAAAATAATGTGTATTTTTGTGTATGGTAAATGTGTATGTGTATACACAAACAACAGTAGTCAGACCATAAGTATCCTTTGTTGGAACTGCCCTATCTTAATCCCTTGATTACCTTTTATTGGTCTTCTGATGTTGGCGGTGTTGATTGGAATTTAATAACCCTGTATAGTGTAACAGTCTACTATGATACCTTGTCTATACTGTATACTGTATACTGTACTTATACTACTGTATAACGTAAATTACATAATGCAAAATGTACAGACCCCCAGGTGTATGCAGAACACCTGGGGTTTGAAAACCACCCAGTAACACTGGGAAAATTGTTAGGACCAATTAAAGAAACACAATAAAAGCACTCATGTTGAAAAACAACTTGAGGTTGAAAACCACCCAGTAACACTGGGAAAATTATATAGACCAACTAAAGAAGCACAATAAAAGCACCCAGGTTGAAATACAACCTGAGGTTGAAAACCACCCAACAGAGTTGGGAATTGAGAACCACCTGGCAGAGCCAGGAAATGTTTTGTTGATATTTAGAATGTGTGTTATTTGAATGTGTCACTGATAAAGTTGTCAATATTATTTTTGCTTATTAGACCTAACTTTGCAATAAGTGATTGGTATTTCACTGTAAAGCGAATAAATGTTTTAATTAACCGTGATCTGTTATATCCATTTTGTTGGAAATCTTTGTTCAGTGTAGAAACCCTTATTTGAAATGCTTTTTGCTCATTTGTTAATCTAGCATATCGAATCAGCTGACTATAAAAGCAATTAAAACCAATGTTACTATGTACATTACTGTCTGCAAAAGTGTACCTTGTGACTGTAACATTAAAGTCATCTGTTTTATTGTATACTAAGGTTTTAAACCCTTGAGAAATGTTAATTTCTATATCCAGGTAATTACATTTATGCACCCAATTTGATGTTTGCTCTAAAGATAATGCATCTGGATATATCTTTTTTGCAAAAAGTTCAAAATCCATGCAGTTAATAGCCAAAATGTCATCAACATATCTTAAGGTCCATGTACTTTTTCTAGCCTCGGCAATATTTTCTCTATTGGTGAGAAATTTATATTCCATTATAGCCAATGTTAAATTTGCCAAATATGGAGAAACAGCTCCTCCGATTGGACACCCACAGACTTGTCTAAAGATAACTCCAGCAAAGCTTACATATGTTTCATCAATAAGAAACCTAACACATTCTTTCAATTCTGCACAAGTTAGAAATATGTATTTTTTGGAAGGTTCCTTATCAGTGTAAGTAGTATACCCCGGTCGGCTGGGGGCTGCAGTGACGTCATGACGTCACCGCCCCTCCAGCCGTCTCGAAATAAGCCGCGGCTAGAGACTCCGCCCTTATGACTCAGCCCCGCCCCAAGCGGTAGATTAGAATAGTAAGGGCTATGTATTTCGGCCAGATTTTAGCTGGGTGGCGCAACCGACCACTCCACTTCTGCCACTGAAACTCTGCAGCCTTTTTGCGAGTACGTACATTGTTAAACAACTTGCTACTGCTTCTTTCTGCTCATCGCTAAACCGTGCCAGCCCTGGCGGATATGTTGTGAAAATGGCAATGTTGAGTGCCAGCTGCAGGCGAGCTTGATTTTTTGCTTCTAGAGATAAGCGGCGGGGGACTGAACTGTTTGTAAACACTCACCAATCCGTATTGCGGTTTTATTAACACCAACACAAAGAGGTCGCAGTGGGCGGCCGATATTTTAAAACACATTCCACTCAGAATTAGTCAAATATCTTAATTTGTCAGCTGGTCTATCTCCCCCAAGTTGAGGCTTCCGTTTAAAAAACTGAATTTGTACTTTTTAGCGCGAAATTCAAACTTTCAGAATTGGAAACTTTGGTCAATACTTTTGTGGGTCAACTAATAAATAAATTAGTGTGTTGTTTAGTTGTTCTCTGGTTTTTCTAATCCGCCATGGCTGTTTGAGTCAGATTTGTTACAATCAATAAGTAAGATAATAAGTACAATAGCTAAAAATAAACGTGAAAATAATTATTAATTAAAAAGAACTTATAAAAATAAACAAATCCAAAAAGAAACATGTTTAGAATCGGCGCCCAGATATGAGAGAACCTTATATGCCAGAGCATTGGCTGTCAATTCGTGAAAAAACCCTGAGGATTTCGAGATTCAAATTCCCGACCCTAGGATTCAGAAAATCTCACAAAGATTATCGATCTTCCCTCGATCTTCTCGATCTTTTACAGAGATTTCACCGCTATTGCGCTATTTCCCTATCGTTTGGACAGCTGTATATATCGATGGCATACATGTTGGCTTATACCGCACACACATATGCCAGATAACACCAAGATTACACTGAGATTTGCCAAGATCGCACTGAGGATTGCCAAGGCTTGAGTTTAAAAACTGAATTTGTAATTTTTGGCGCGAAATTCAAACTTTCAGAATTGGAAACTTTGGTCAATACTTTTGGGGGCCAACTAATAAATAAATGTTTAGTTGTTCTCTGGTTTTTCTCTTCCCGCTACTGTTGTTTAATACCGGATTTTTCAAATGCGTATGCGTATGCGTATGCGTATACGCATTCCAATTACAAATGCGTATGAGTTTGCGTATACGCATTGCAAAAACTAATGCGTATTTTGCGTATTGTGTATGCGTAATGCGTAATCTCAGAAACATTCAGGAATTTCACTCAACACCTTTTTGGCTCTACAGTATACTGTTTAGGTATCCAACTTTCTAATCCAGGTTTTTTAGACTAACTTGAGGCTTAATAACTTGATAAATTCCTTCCATCAAAGAATTGCAGTACAGTATGTACAGTACGTATGTTTTCGACAGGCAAGAGATATGCGCTTTCCTGCAAAAAATTTAGTCGAATGTTCACTTCCAGAAGAAGTCTAGTGCATTCAGATTCAATCATAATAAACATACACTGGAAGCACAAACAGATAGCCTAAGCATACAACACAACTGATGTCACTCATAAACCGTGGAAACTCTAAATTCAAGGATTTGTCACACGTTTCCTTTCCTCTTAAAACTTAGCGTCTTTTTTTAAATATTAGCAAGCACAACTTAGCATACATGTAACAGGTCATCCGCCGAAGGGGGAGGGGGTTGGAGGGTCTGGCCACGGGGGTCTGACCGCAAATTTTGGGAGCAGGTGGGCAATACGCTCAAGGTCCAAAAAAACCGCAACTTTCCGACTAGACTCGTAAAAAATCGCTAATTTGGGCTGAAATACAGCTAAAAAGTGCTGTTTTACAGGCGACTTTGGCAATTTTTGTGTCTGAAATTGCAAAAATTTGCACAAAAAATTACTTGCCAGAAAAATCGGAGGGGGGTCCGAAAAATCGTCTCGGTGGGGGGGGGTGCGCATCCGGGGGTCTGGCATAAGTCGGGTGGGGGGCAGACCCATCAGAACCCCCTGTTAAAGAATGTCCATTTGGTAACAACTAGAACTAATTTTTTTGCAAGAAATTCGAAAAGGCAGCTATTTTTCAGACCCAATACGCATTACGCAAAAATATGCAAACGTTTGGCAGAATGCGTAATAATATTGCGTAATGAAATTCAAATGCGTATGCGTATGCGTATGCGTATACGCATTCTGAAATGCAATGCGTACTTTGCGTAATGATATGCGTAATGCGTATACGCATGCAACAGTACTTCCCGCAATGGCTGTTTGAGTCAGATTTGTTATAATCAGTAAGCAAAATAATAAGTACAATAGCTAAAAATAAACGTGAAAATAATTAATAATTAAAAAGAACTTATAAAAATAAACAAATACAAGAAGAAACATGTTTAGAATCGACGCTCCAGTCAAGAGTGAACATTATCTGCCAGGGGATTGGCCGCCAATTCGTGAAAAACCCTGAGGATTCGAGATTCAAATTCCCGACCCTAGGATTCACAAAATCTCACAAAGATTATCGATCTTCTGTCGATCTTCTCGATCTTTTACAGAGATTTCACCGGTATTGCGCTATTTCCCTATAGTTTGGGCAGCTGTATATATCGATGGCGTACATGTTAGCTTATATCGCACACACATATGCCAGATAACACTGAGATTACACTGAGATTTGCCAAGATCGCACTGAGATTTCACAAAATCTCACCGCTATTGCACTATTTCCCTATAGTTTGGGCAGCTGTACATATCGCTGGTGTACATGTTGACTATATCGCACTATGCCAGATGACTCCAAGATTAATGAAAAGCGCACTGAGCATTGCCAATATTGCAATTAGATTTCACTAGTATTGCACTATTTCCCTAACTTTCACACACTATTTTGCTAACACTCTCATGTAAACTCGTTTGGTTTATGTTTCAGTATAAAAACGCAGATTTTTGACAAATTGCACGTGTTTGTCTTATCAAGAATGGGTGACAGTAAAATCGATTTGGCAGAACTTTTTGGAGAGGTAATCGACAAGTCTGAAAAACAAATGGGCAAGGAGAAAATACCCAAAAAAAACGAAAGCAGCCAACAAGGTCCAACACTAAGAAACGGTCGAAAATTGAGAAAACCAAGAATGAGGCGGAAACGAAGCTGTTGAACCACACAGCTGTTGAAAAGCCGGAGACTGAAGAAGACAGTGAAGTCCGTTGCTGCTGTGCGATCTACATTTATGTATGAATAAAATCCTTTTATTTGTTGTTCAGATCGTTGCAGAATTTGCTTAGATCGCGCCGAGAATTTCTCTAAATTTTGAATTTCCCGCCAAAACGTTACTCGAATTTTACCAAACAATTAAAAGTTCAGTCTTCATCTTCAGCTTGTTCTTCTTCGTTCTGCTCTTCTTCAATCTGCTCTTCTTCAGATTCTTCATTGGCAAATGCTTGCTCGATTAGATTTTTATTCTCACGAATTAACTTTTTTACTAGAAACTTGCGCTCATCCCAAGCTTTCTCAATCGCCTCCTCCTCACCGAGATCTTTTTCCATATAGTTATTAGCAGTATTCAAAATAGCAGTGTACACCTCATCTTCATCTTGGAAATATGTTGCAAACTTCAGTTTTTCCTGAAGTGTCTCTCGCAACTGGTCCAAAAACTCGCTGAACAACGGTTCCTTCAGTAGTCCTTCATAACTTTTTAAATTCATGTTGTCAAAAGTTTCTCTAAGCAAAAATACCCAGTTCTTCTCTCCTTCATCGGACTCTGACTGGTCAGATTCATTAGACTCCGATTTGTCAGATTCTGTTTCTTGGCTTTCAAACTCTTCATCAGCTGGAATCATTTCGTGTTGAAGTCTTTCATGGCGGCGACGGTTTGATACACTGGATAGCTGAACACCGCACATTGCACAAATACAGGGATCCATTTCAATGGCACAACAAGTCGAGGTGGTTGCAACCACACGGCAAACTCACAACACAACAAACTGACTGTGAGAGAAAATATTTCACTTTATATAAGAAGCAAAAGGGTTTTGGGGGGTTTGTGTCAAGATTATCTCATCTTTGAGTTTGGTTTCGTGTTTGTAGTTTGATGACGTCATCACTGCGGCTGTAGACAAAGTTGATCACAAAGTTTGTCTGCAGACAAACTACTGAAAGTTGCTTTAGCCTAATTTTTCAGCTTCTTTTCATTGTTCGTTGTGTACT
Source organism: Sabatieria punctata (assembly GCA_030248155.1). Classification (NCBI taxonomy): domain Eukaryota; kingdom Metazoa; phylum Nematoda; class Chromadorea; order Araeolaimida; family Comesomatidae; genus Sabatieria; species Sabatieria punctata. The sequence continues at coordinate 99,042 of JASANB010001814.1, forward strand.
GGTGTGAGATGGCGGCTCGTTTGTCTCTACAACAGCTCTTGGATCGCGACGGAATGACGATGGAGGACTACAAAAACTGCTACTGCAAACCGTGCAAACGGACCTTCAACTCTCACGGCAACCTCATCAACCACATGCAAGGTGGTGTTCACCGTCGTCGATGGAAACCAGCTTTAGACCTGGTGAAGAAGAAGCAAATCGCCAAACAAAAGACTGCACCTCTCTCCAGTGAGAAACACACCTTGCCGACTTCTCAGAGAAAAACACAGTGGGATCAGCCACCTCCAACAAAATTACAAAAAAGCGAGGAGCCGGAAAAAGCCGATTCAAAACCATCTGGAGATGTTCCAGCGCCCAGAGTTATACAGCCTCTACTGTCATACTCGGCCTACATGTGCGAACAGTGCTTCAAACTTTCCACTACCATGACGCCTCTGAAGATGAACGGAAGAATGATCGTGCAATTCCCTCTGTGTGACAGCTGCCTCGAGGTGAACAGGAAAATGAGAGATGTATACGCCGAGTGCTTGTTAAAAAAATGATTGAGCCATTGAATAAATTCACCAAAGCATAAAACGGTTTTGAAAATAAGTTTTGGCGGGAAATTCAAATTTTAGGGAAATTCTCCATCTCACACCAGTACACAACGAACAATGAAAAGAAGCTGAAAAATTAGGCTAAAGCAACTTTCAGTAGTTTGTCTGCAGACAAACTTTGTGATCAACTTTGTCTACAGCCGCAGTGATGACGTCATCAAACTACAAACACGAAACCAAACTCAAAGATGAGATAATCTTGACACAACCCCCCAAAACCCTTTTGCTTCTTATATAAAGTGAAATATTTTCTCTCACAGTCAGTTTGTTGTGTTGTCAGTTTGCCGTGTGGTTGCAACCACCTCGACTTGTTGTGCCATTGAAATGGATCCCTGTATTTGTGCAATGTGCGGTGTTCAGCTATCCAGTGTATCAAACCGTCGCCGCCATGAAAGACTTCAACACGAAATGATTCCAGCTGATGAAGAGTTTGAAAGCCAAGAAACAGAATCTGACAAATCGGAGTCTAATGAATCTGACCAGTCAGAGTCCGATGAAGGAGAGAAGAACTGGGTATTTTTGCTTAGAGAAACTTTTGACAACATGAATTTAAAAAGTTATGAAGGACTACTGAAGGAACCGTTGTTCAGCGAGTTTTTGGACCAGTTGCGAGAGACACTTCAGGAAAAACTGAAGTTTGCAACATATTTCCAAGATGAAGATGAGGTGTACACTGCTATTTTGAATACTGCTAATAACTATATGGAAAAAGATCTCGGTGAGGAGGAGGCGATTGAGAAAGCTTGGGATGAGCGCAAGTTTCTAGTAAAAAAGTTAATTCGTGAGAATAAAAATCTAATTGAGCAAGCATTTGCCAATGAAGAATCTGAAGAAGAGCAGATTGAAGAAGAGCAGAACGAAGAAGAACAAGCTGAAGATGAAGACTGAACTTTTAATTGTTTGGTAAAATTCGAGTAACGTTTTGGCGGGAAATTCAAAATTTAGAGAAATTCTCGGCGCGATCTAAGCAAATTCTGCAACGATCTGAACAACAAATAAAAGGATTTTATTCATACATAAATGCAGATCGCACAGCAGCAACGGACTTCACTGTCTTCTTCAGTCTCCGGCTTTTCAACAGCTGTGTGGTTCAACAGCTTCGTTTCCACCTCATTCTTGGTTTTCTCAATTTTCGACCGTTTCTTAGTGTTGGACCTTGTTGGCTGCTTTCGTTTTTTTTGGGTATTTTCTCCTTGCCCATTTGTTTTTCAGACTTGTCGATTACCTCTCCAAAAAGTTCTGCCAAATCGATTTTACTGTCACCCATTCTTGATAAGACAAACACGTGCAATTTGTCAAAAATCTGCGTTTTTATACAGAAACATAAACCAAACGAGTTTACATGAGAGTGTTAGCAAAATAGTGTGTGAAAGTTAGGGAAATAGTGCAATACTAGTGAAATCTTATTGCAATATTGGCAATGCTCAGTGCGCTTTTCATTAATCTTGGAGTCATCTGGCATAGTGCGATATAGTCAACATGTACACCAGCGATATGTACAGCTGCCCAAACTATAGGGAAATAGTGCAATAGCGGTGAGATTTTGTGAAATCTCAGTGCGATCTTGGCAAATCTCAGTGTAATCTCAGTGTTATCTGGCATACTGTATGTGTGTGCGATATAGGCTAACATGTACGCCATCAATATATACAGCTGCCCAAACTATAGGGAAATAGCGCAATACCGGTGAAATCTCTGTAAAAGATCGAGAAGATCGACAGAAGATCGATAATCTTTGTGAGATTTTGTGAATCCTAGGGTCGGGAATTTGAATCTCGAATCCTCAGGGTTTTTCACGAATTGGCGGCCAATCCCCTGGCAGATAATGTTCACTCTTGACTGGAGCGTCGATTCTAAACATGTTTCTTCTTGTATTTGTTTATTTTTATAAGTTCTTTTTAATTATTAATTATTTTCACGTTTATTTTTAGCTATTGTACTTATTATTTTGCTTACTGATTATAACAAATCTGACTCAAACAGCCATTGGGGGAAGAGAAAAACCAGAGAACAACTAAACATTTATTTATTAGTTGGCCCCCAAAAGTATTGACCAAAGTTTCCAATTCTGAAAGTTTGAATTTCGCGCCAAAAATTACAAATTCAGTTTTTAAACTCAAGCCTTGGCAATCCTCAGTGCGATCTTGGCAAATCTCAGTGTAATCTTGGTGTTATCTGGCATATGTGTGTGCGGTATAAGCCAACATGTATGCCATCGATATATACAGCTGTCCAAACGATAGGGAAATAGCGCAATAGCGGTGAAATCTCTGTAAAAGATCGAGAAGATCGAGGGAAGATCGATAATCTTTGTGAGATTTTCTGAATCCTAGGGTCGGGAATTTGAATCTCGAAATCCTCAGGGTTTTTTCACGAATTGACAGCCAATGCTCTGGCATATAAGGTTCTCTCATATCTGGGCGCCGATTCTAAACATGTTTCTTTTTGGATTTGTTTATTTTTATAAGTTCTTTTTAATTAATAATTATTTTCACGTTTATTTTTAGCTATTGTACTTATTATCTTACTTATTGATTGTAACAAATCTGACTCAAACAGCCATGGCGGATTAGAAAAACCAGAGAACAACTAAACAACACACTAATTTATTTATTAGTTGACCCACAAAAGTATTGACCAAAGTTTCCAATTCTGAAAGTTTGAATTTCGCGCTAAAAAGTACAAATTCAGTTTTTTAAACGGAAGCCTCAACTTGGGGGAGATAGACCAGCTGACAAATTAAGATATTTGACTAATTCTGAGTGGAATGTGTTTTAAAATATCGGCCGCCCACTGCGACCTCTTTGTGTTGGTGTTAATAAAACCGCAATACGGATTGGTGAGTGTTTACAAACAGTTCAGTCCCCCGCCGCTTATCTCTAGAAGCAAAAAATCAAGCTCGCCTGCAGCTGGCACTCAACATTGCCATTTTCACAACATATCCGCCAGGGCTGGCACGGTTTAGCGATGAGCAGAAAGAAGCAGTAGCAAGTTGTTTAACAATGTACGTACTCGCAAAAAGGCTGCAGAGTTTCAGTGGCAGAAGTGGAGTGGTCGGTTGCGCCACCCAGCTAAAATCTGGCCGAAATACATAGCCCTTACTATTCTAATCTACCGCTTGGGGCGGGGCTGAGTCATAAGGGCGGAGTCTCTAGCCGCGGCTTATTTCGAGACGGCTGGAGGGGCGGTGACGTCATGACGTCACTGCAGCCCCCAGCCGACCGGGGTATACTACTAGTGTAAAAGGCATTATACTCTGATATTGCTATTCCTTTTTTACCATTATTGCGGAAACATAAGTCAATAAGAAAATATATCTGTTTTTTTTATTTCAGTGTGGTAGGCTAGTAAATAAATTGCTGAAATCAAGAGTTTTAATGGTCTGAATCTGAATACCTTTTTTATTAAGTTTTTGAATTGCTTCTAAACTACTTTCTATTGTCCATCTCACCCTGTGACCTAGTCTTCCACTAACTATATCGCAATATCTGTAGAAATCATGTTCCTGCATCAAACGTAATGCTTTTTGAACAATTAAAGAGACTGCTTTTGTAGATGACTTGGTAGCTCCTGCAATAAATCTAAATTTATATGGATTTTTTGTGTAGTTTTGGTGTTGCAAATAAAATTGGTATGGTTTTGTCTGTTTTTTCAACTTCTATGTTAAACCCTTTTGCAAATTTCAGGTGTTGATTGATCAAATGATTTTCTATTGTCTGTGAAGCCTTGTATGTTTCATTCCCTCTGATTTTTAATGTACCATTCTGCATTAAACTAATACCCATTTCCTCACAAATACTCTGCAGATAGTATTTTTTGCAAATAAATATATAATTATTTGGTGCCTTGTCTGCTGGTGCTATTACAAATCTGTCATGTAATATTTTTAATTCTTTGTTGACACTTCTAATGTCTAAATCATTTTGCTGCGTTTTTCCTGTTTGCAACTTTTCATAGAAAGCAATCCTGTTTTGTATAATTTTCATTGCACGTTCCCTATATCTTTTGAAAGCATCTATGTCTTTTCTGTACTTGCGCGCCAACCGACCTATGAATTCACCCAATTTATTTTCACATTCTTTATACACTGCCTCAAAGTCTATCTTTTTAGGCTCTCTGTATTTAGCTCCTTTACCAAAGAGAAACCTTAACTGTTGGTTACCAATTACATCCAAATTCCCTGTAATTATGTGCTTGGCTGGATTATAAAGGTGTACTGAAGTGGAGCAGTCACACTTACCCATGTTGGCTTGTAATCTATCCATATTTAAAGTTTTTAGAACTTTGTTATAATTGCATAGTTTGAGACTTAAAGGTGGCCCATAACTATAGGTTACAATAACCTGCTCGTGTTTTTTGGTGGAATATGGCAGCAATCTTTTTAATGACTTGTCTTTAAAAACAGTCTGTAATTTAATGAACTCCATGCCTTTATTAATAAATTGCACCTTGAGATAATATTTTGTTACATCTTTTACTTTCTTTTCATTTGTATTGAAATATGCTGCAAAATATGCTTGTAGTATCTGAATTGTTTGCGCACCGCATGTGTTAAATGTTCCTTTGTTAAATTCCTCTATACACAGTAACATGTTCCTGTGTGTCATTCCCCTTAATTTAATGTATATTTGCCTTAGATCATTTGTTTTCATTATTTCCTTAATGCTATCAACGGTTTGTGTTTTGTTTCTGATTCTTTTAGTCCGGTGTCTTTGGCCATGACTTCTTGGTTTTCTCAATGTATTAATGCAAAAGTAGGGTTGTTTATTGTTTTCCATTGGATTAATCCCTGCTGAAATGTTCCCATAGCCTTTAATCATGTCATTGAGACCAAATGGATGTGCTGTGTTAAAAACTTTAATCCAAAAGTCTTCTCTTTCAATCAATGTTTTCCTGTTTTTGTCAGTACTATGCACTCCTTCTATAATCTGTAATTTGGCGTCCTCATAATTATGATCTGTTTGATTGTAATGGTTCACTAAATATGAGTTGTGTAATTGCTTAATAATATTCCGTCTGTGTTCACTAAACCTTGTTTTAAGTGGTCTTGTTGCTTGTCCAATGTACTGTATTCCACATTTCTGGCATGATATTAGATAAACAACATTTTTAGAGCAACATGTAAGTGGAATATTACTGTAGTTCATAGACACAAATCTCTTGTTAGTTATGTGTGATTTCAAAAAGCCTTGTTCATGGATTGCCGGGCAACATTGGCATCTTTGTTTGTCACATCTATTAGTCTTGCATCTTGCCGTAGTAGTTAGGGCCCAACCGGATACAAATTTCTACTGGATCCGGATCCGGATCCGGATATGCCCATATACTAGTAGTAAATTCAAACTGTTCTTTCTTGCAATTATACAATTGAAACAGGCCTGCACCCCTATTTTGCATATTAAAATGGAGAAAATCGTAGTATGCTGGCTGAACTCGCTCACCTTAAACGAGTCTGCTCCAACGAAATGTGACGAGATCATCTTGTTTTTGATTAGAAATTAATGTGCATTAAAAATCGATTTTTCCCGTGAAATATGAAAGCCGAATTTCTTTAATTCTTGGACAAGTAAGCTTGTATGACACGCAACATGTACCCCTTTTCACACTTAGGAGCTTGCTTTGGTTCGGCGAAATTTGACTTTTATACTGCAGCCAAAAACCTCCAATTTAAGTGTAAAGCACTTTCGATACAAGATTTTTCTGACCAGGCCAGGTTTATTTGTTTGTTTATTGTGTACATTCCTAGTGGCAGCATGTATACGTATATACTTTTCTCCTTTTCATACAATGTTACTTACATCCACTGCTTTTACCGTTTCTTCATACAATGTAGTTGTACCTTCAAACTGAATAGATAATGCTGAACTACAGTAAATCACCATAACGTTTTCCAGCATAGTCTATGTGTGTATTGTTTTTGTGTTTACGGTTGCCAGTGGTCTCTTGTACAGGCAGCACCTCAACCTACATAGTAAACATACATGCGGACTATTGATTTGTTCATTGGCTGGCTCGCAAACGGTCTGTCGGTCTGTTGTGTGTGTCAGATTTGTATGCGCTTTACCGATTGTCTTTCTGTCTTTAGGATAATAAAACTTCGCGTGTATGCCACGAGGGTACTGTTGCATGCGTATACGCATTACGCATATCATTACGCAAAGTACGCATTGCATTTCAGAATGCGTATACGCATACGCATACGCATACGCATTTGAATTTCATTACGCAATATTATTACGCATTCTACCAAACGTTTGCATATTTTTGCGTAATGCGTATTGGGTCTGAAAAATAGCTGCCTTTTCGAATTTCTTGCACAAAATTTAGTGTTCAAGTTGTTACCAAATGGTCATTCTTCATGTTTTTAGTGTGAGGTGAGGGTACCAGAAATTTTCTGAGATCATTTGAAGCTTTAACTAAGTTGCATGCATGTAACAGGGGGTTCTGGGGGTCTGCCCCCCCACCCCCACCCACCGATTTTCCCGACCCCCTCCAAGTTTTCTGGTAAGTATTTTTTTGCAATTTCAGACACGAAAATTGCCAAAACCGCCTGTAAAACAGCATTTTTTAGCTGTCTTTCAGCCCAAATTAGCGATTTTTTTTACGATTTTTAGCCGAAAAATTGCGATTGCTTGCGATTTTGAACCTTTTTTGTGCCCACCCCCTCCCAAAATTTAGACTCAGACCCTTCCGGCGCTAGACCCCCAACCCCCTCCCCCTTCGGCGGACGACCTGTTACATGTATGCTATGTGTGCTTGCAAATAATTAAAAAAGACGCTAAGTTTTAAGAGGAAAAAACGTGTGACAAACCCTTGAATTTAGGGTTTCCACCGTTTAGGGTGACATCAGTTGTGTTGTATGCTCAGGCTATCTGTTTGTGCTTCCAGTGTATGCTTACTATGATTGAATCTGAATGCTACTAGACTTCTCCTGAAAATGAACATTTGACTAAATTTTTGCAGGAAAGCGCATATGACTGCCTGTCGAAAACATGCAGTACATACTATACATACAGTATACTATTATAGTGCAATTTTCTTTGATGGCAGGAATTTATCATTAGGCCTCAAGTAATTCTCAAAAAACTTGGATTATAAAGTTGGATACCTAAACAGCAACCATAGAGCCAAAAAATCTGTTCAGTGAAATTTCTGAACGTTTGTGAGATTACGCATTACGCATACGCATTACGCAAAATACGCATTAGTTTTTGCAATGCGTATACGCAAACTCATACGCATTTGTAATGGGAATGCGTATACGCATACGCATACGCATACGCATTTGAAAAATCTGGTATTAAACAACAGTACACGAGGGCCAGCGCTACATACGTCTTTGCACTCTTGTTCACTCCTAGCAGTAAATCACTGAGTCAGTGTAAATTAGAACGGGACTCTGTGTTACTGTTTATAATAAACCATTGTCTTGTACATTTGCACTATTGGTGGTTTCATACAAAGCTCGGTGTGCCTCTACAACCATTATTCAAGCTGAATGCTATACTTGAAGAAGAGCCGCCAAACAAAACCGAAATCTGCCAAGGTACAGCGTTTTCGAAAAGGTTCCATGTCAATTGAGAGAATGCCTGGCGGTGGCCAGGTGCGTTTCACACTCAGCTCTTGAATAATGATTACTAAGGCACGCTGAGCCTTCTCCAAACGTAGCGTACACTTTCCATTCAGATTTTGAGTGAAAAGCCATGATAAACAACGTTACCGAACTCAAAAACATGAGAAAATCGCAGTGTTGTCGACTCGCTCAATTTAAACTCTTACAGTACCCGACTCAGTGGTTTGTTTCTGGCGGGCGACCAACCAATCGATCGGTCATTGCGCGCTCTTTCAAGCGAGACCAAACGCTAAAAGATCCGTCTGCTAAAACGAAAGCTGGAAGTAAATTCCGGTTTTTTCTACCAACGTGTGTATGAAAATTCGAACATTAAATTTCTCGAAACAGAGACAAAGTCCACAAACAGAAAAAGGAGGGTTACTTTGAGGGACACTTAAGCAACCTACACTGAAAGTTTGGTCGAAAATTTCGATGTACCTTTTTTTGCAGAATTCGATTTTCTACAGGATCCAAAAATTAGCGTCTCATTATAATTTGCGATCTCAACCTTGGCCGATCCCCTTCAAATTATATAGGTACAACACCCAATATACTGTACCTAGCATTATTACTGAAAATATCAGCCCAATCCGTCACCGCATACAGGAGAAATAAAAGAAACACCGAATTTGGCTGGAAAAAACACGTTGTTGGCCCTAATTTGCATATTAGTGACAGGCGAGTGAAAATATTTCTCGTGTGTTATTTTCTACCACAGAGCTATCGATTTATCAAATAAAAACTATAGGTCAGAATTTTTCATGTTCTGCGGTTAGTAGGGGACCCGCCCCGGTTTTATAAAATGTGGCTCTTAATTTTTAAAAAATTTTCTCGCCCTTGTTGGTCAGAATCCCAACCTGAATCTCATACTACTAAAACTGTTAATTTTGGCCACTTTTCTGTAGGAAAACTCGTTTAAACAATGAAAGGCGCCCAAACGCCGCCCAAGATCTTTCCGCCGGGAGAAAAATCTACAAACATGCCATTTTTTGTCGCCGGCGTTTTTTATATTGATTTTTCAGTGGCAGGAATTTGTAAATGCATACATGTAACAGGGGGTCTGAGGGGGTCTGCCCCCACCCGACTTAGGCCAGACCCCCCGGATGGGACCCGCCCCCCCCCCCCGAGACGATTTCGCCGATCCCCCCTCCGATTTTTCTGGCAAGTAAATTTTCGAGCAAATGTTTGCAATTTTTTACAATTTCAGACACAAAAATTGCCAAAATGGCCTGCAAAACAGCACTTTTTAGCTGTATTTCAGCCCAAATTTGCGATTTTTGGCCCAAAAATTGCGATTTTTTCGATTTTCGAGCGTTTTTTAGCGCCCCACCCCCTCCCAAAATTTTGGCTCAGACCCCCCCGGCCGGCGCCAACCCTCCAACCCCCCTCCCCCTTCGGCGGATGACCTGTTACATGTACGTATGTGTAAATGATATTGTTTTAGTGCGATACAACTATAACAATGCAGGAGAGCGCTCAACCGGCGGAAAATTCGAAAGAAGCAAACAGTTTTTCGTAGTTGTGTAAATAATAGCTTTGTTTTTTAGAACGGACGTTGCCAAAACATACATTAACCTGCTATTTTTCAGCCTTCCAGACTCCAAAAGCATAGTAAAATAGGCATACGCAAAATTATTCAAATGCGGTCAGAAATGCGTATGCGTACGTGTACGTATTCAAAAATAAATGCATATTTTTCGTATTGCGTAGACGCAAACAACAGTATCACCGGTATGAAAACGGAATCAATTTCCATATGCAAATTCCAAATTGTTTAGACTCATTTTGAAAAGTTTAGTGTATCGGGTTGACTCATTGTGCAGGCATGCCTACCAAATTCAAAGTTTCAATTTGATATGGTATGGTATAGTATAAAAATAAAGTTGGCGATTTGAATTCGATATGGTGTGGTATAATACTAGCTAATTCTGTATGAATTTGGTTGGTATGATTTTGGTATGAATTTGGTACAGTAGTACAATGTAATTGTAGTTTGCTGTGATAATGTCATAGAAGCATTTGCAAATTTGTGCTCAATCCAACTTTCTTGAGTTTTTTCGAATCGAAACGAGCAGAAAGGAGTGGGAATATAGTTTGCCGCATTTGAAAAGTGTTATGAATATAGCCAACAAGCTAGTCCTGAAATGAAAAGGCCTTACCAAAATCATAATTCTAGTACTAAAATTATCTGGTAAAGGCGTTTGATTTTGATATAGTATGGTATAGTATAGAAGGAGCTGTTTTGAATTTGGTTTCGTATGGTACCGGAGATTTCCGCTTATAAGACGACCATAGTTAGAAGACCATGGTCTGTAAAAAGGTTTTTGTTTCCAGTTATAAGACCATGGTCTTCTATTTCGATTCGATTCGATGTGACGGGGGGTCGACCAGACGACCCTACGATCAGACCCGAGGGTCCATTTCGATGCCCCGTATAAGCAAAATCGAACAAGTCGAACTTACCACCTGCCCGAGGCTTTAATGAGCCTCAGTAGGTCCCTAACAGATAATTCACTCAGGTCCTGGGTGGTCAAGTACCTTCGCATGGTCTTCTATACTGTAGGTGGTCAAAAAACTGAGTTAATTGACATCCATTTTCCAGTTAAAAGACCATGGTCTTAGTTAAATTGGCCAATTTTAACACGCAAGTAAATGTTTTTAATGTGAGCAAAAACTGTCTATCGTTAGAAAATAAGGGCAGAAGTACATTCGAATGTAAAACAGGATGTTCTGGTTTTTGTTTTCGACACAATACAGTACTCTGCTATGCTTCAACACTATTTCCTCGAAAAATTTCAGAGAAAGTTTTACAAATTTACATTAAATTAGTCAGGAATTCCAGGAACAACCATAAACGTCAAGATCAATTTAATGTTTGGCCAAAAGTCCGTTTTTTTGAAGCGAATTAACATTTTCCAGTTATAAGACCATGGTCTTCAAAAGGGCGCCAAAAAGTGACCCTAAATTTGGGCATTTTCCAGTTATAAGACCAGGTCTTGTAAGTGGAAAACTCCGGTACTAGTACTAAATTCAAAGATTGATTTTAGTACTAGTACAATTTTGGTATGGTAGGCACCCCTGATATTGTGTCGTGTGTCGTCTCTAAATAGAACTAAATAATAATTAATAATCTCTTTGCACCTATGCGCACGTGGACTGGTAACAAGCGCTAAATAAAAAGGCCTGCAGTCAAGAAGGCTCGTTGATTTGCGATCCGATCGCGTATTCACCCGGCTGATTGCTGTCTTGCGATTACGTACAGTAGGTACACAGGAACCTGTGCATGTTTAGCTTGCATGCCTTAGGGGTTGTGAATGCGATGTGGGTTGTCATCAGGGCTTATCGCTGGAAAATATCACTGCAGAATGGCCAGAAAATCGGTAATTTATGGTTGGCTCGAATCTGATAGTTATCATAGTGTCAAAGAAGCCGGCCATCGGTGGATCTGCGTTCTTACAGTACATTGATCGTATCATCGTTCGGTTCAGAGCAGACTAAAAGTGGCGTAAATATGCTCTGAACAGCGATATAGAGGTGCACTAGAGACCGAAATTTTCTCGTTTTGCAGGCAAATTAATGACTTTTAGAGCTGTCTCTATTTTCCACGACCTACTGTAAGCTTTTCTCAAATCCAATTTTAGCTTCTGTAACCCTAATTTGGCCCTAGTCTGGAACCCTGTTTGGGTTCTGAAACCCTAATCAGATCAAGAAGCCCTAATTTAGATTCTGAAAAAGCGGTTCGCCCTTCTCCGCCATACATAAATGAATTCAATAAATGTATACTTCCAGCGAAACCACCAAGAGGGTTTTGCGATGAGTTCAGACCAGGAAATTGTTATTTCGGGAATTTCCGGTCGATTTCCAGAATCGGCCAACATAAATGAATTCGCAGATAATTTGCTGGCAGGACGCGACTTGCTTACAACTGACAACAGACGATGGGAACCAGGTGACTGACTTTTACTCTATAGACCAAAACTTCCAAAAATGTGATTGTGAAAAAACACCTACCACCGTATAGTGCTGTGTACAGTAGTACCCCCTATATATTGTATTTACAGTATGGAGACAGATTTTATTCTTAACTGAGCAGTTATCAATACAAAACGTGCCAATATTGCAGTGATTTTTATGGTAAATCTTGTTTGTATGAAGCGAAACAGTAGATAATGGAACCACAGTGGTTCTGATGTAAGTAAAGAACATACATGTATCAGGGGGTCTGAGGGGGTCTGCCCCCCACCGATTTAAGCATAGACGCCCCGGACCTCCCAGACGATTTTCCGACAAGTACTCCGATTTTCTGGCAAGTAATTTTTGCGGTTTTTTGCAATTTCAGACACAAAAATTGCCAAAAAAATGACCTATAAAACAGCACTTTTTAGCTGTATTTTAGCCCAAATTAGCGAATTTTGAGCGTTTTTTAGTGCTCAACCCCCTCCCAAAATTTTGGCTCAGACCCCCCCCCGGCCGGCGCCAGAACCCCCACCCCCTCCCCTTCGGCGGATGACCTGTTTACATGTATTGTAAATTAGCAATTTTTTCAACTAGACCGTAATTTGAGCAGAGAACTTCACATACTATTGTTAGTTTCTTGTAGAGCAGATTTTGTAGAGTGCCATATATAGCACCCGGGAACCATACATGTAATAGGTCATCCGCCGAAGTGGGAGGATGTTTATGGGTCTGGCGCTGGCCGGTCGGGGGTCTGAGCCCAAATTTTGAGAGCGGGTTGGGCACTAAAAACGCTCAAACATCGCAAAAAGTCGCAATTTTTCGGCTAAAAATCGCAAAACAACAGTATGGCTAGGTTGCAGCTTCGGCTTCCAAGGTGCAACGTCTGAGACTTTAGCCGACGCTCCGACACTCCAACTCTTCGATCTCCCGTCCCTCGGTCACCAAAACCTCTGTGGCGACTGCTGGCACAACCGGGCTAAATTAGATGTAATTAGCTGCGGATCCGGGGATTGCTACTGACCCGATAAGAAGTGGAATTATAAAAGCAAATTTATTTTTAACGCCCACACTTCACAGACCTTTCTTATCTGGCGCTCAGTGGGGGCCAGTGTGGTGCACTTTTTATCTAGGTATAGGTATACCTAGTTAATATGCGGGAAAGGTACCTAGATTTACTTTACCTAGTTGTTGGTTACTCTATTTTACCTAGTTTTACTTTACCTAGTTTTAAATCCACATAACTAGGTACTTCTAGGTAGAACAAGTTTACCTAGTTTGATATTTTCAGTTTTACGTTGCTTTTTCAGTCAGCAAACCTTCAAATTTCCGGCTTTCCCACAATTACAGTGGCCCAGAGAATGAATTTCTGACTTATTTGATCAATAAAATAAAAATATTTACTTGAAATGGGTCAAATTTCGTAAATTTTAACTCCACTAACTTCACCACTGTTTTATTGAACCAAAAACAATATTTTGACTTGATTTCGAGCGTTTTAGGTTTACCTAGTATTACCTAGTTTTTCTGGGCTTTAACTAGTATTACTTTACCTAGTTTCTTAGCTGAGAACTTTACCTAGTATTACTTTACCTAGTTTTTTAGGTAACAACTTTACCTAGTATTACTTTACCTAGTTTCAAATTTTCAAAATGCACCACACTGGTGGGGGCCCGAGAAGGCAGTGACTACGCGAATGTAAACGAGGCCGACTGAGGCTGCCGTGGCTCGGCAGTGGTTAAAACAGATCGGAAAACCCGGTTTCCTGGGTGGCATAGGCTGCGCCGGGCGGGAGTGCAGCGGCGACAGAAAAACTGTACCGTTGCCCCCAGCTCATCGATTACGCGGCTCAAGACACAGAGTTTTACGGAGATCTGTCGGAGCCAGGGCCATCAGAGCGAAACTGTACGGCATTTGACTGATTTCAACCGATACTCTCTAGCGCGCGCAGAAGGCCGTTAAACACAGCAAAATTAGTGAAGTGAATTATCCTTAGAAAACGTACAAAAAGCAGTGAAATTCTCAGACTTTGAGCTTCCTAAAACACAGTAGGTTACATATCGAATACAGTAGGGCAAATATTGTCACAAAAATGCAAAAACTCGCATAAATTAAATCGTTTGCGAAAAAATCGGAGGGGTTCTCATCCAGGGGGGTCTGGCCTAAGTCTGGTGGGGGCGCCAGACCGCCATACCCCTGTTATATGCATGCTGGGAACTATAAATAGCACTATACGCTACTTGATGTGTATGGTGTCGCGTGTGTAGCTGTAGCTGCGTCAGTCAGTGTTATGTACACACCAATTGCTGTATAGTTTACCGTAACCGTGTTACACTGTAATTGTAGCGTCTAGGGCGCCGCGTGATCGAGTTGCCGCTCGCCTATTGTTTTTTCACTCTCTCCCTCTGACTACCTGGACTACCTGGCGAGCGGTCGCGCCTTTACTCTCTTCTCTCCTGCCTATTTAATTATTTGTTGTTGGAAGTAAAAGTCGTTGTTGATCGGCTGCTACAGAAAACAATGACTACTACTCCACACAAACGACAAACGAATTAACTGGTGACCATCCGTGGCATTCGGCGATCGCGGATGAAGAACGAAAAAAGACGATTTCGAAAGGAGGACGATTTTCTTCACCTACTACCTACCTGGTGGTAGCTACAGCCAGCGTGGCAATGGACCAATGGTTGGTGTTCCCCACACTTTCCTGCTGGAGGAGGCGCTGGTGATAGATTCACTAAGCACCACCTCCTTTTCTTCGTTCCTGCCGGAGGAGTCTGCACCTGAGATTTAGTCGCTTGCAGTGCACTGCTCGCGATTTAGTCGCGTGGTAGTGCTATGCTCGCCATCTAGTCATCTACGTGTCAAACGACCACAAATCGTCCACCAACACCCGCGATGTCTCTAAACGACTACACATCCCTGCACCGCAACCGTAATGGCAAACAACAGATGATCAACCTCCTCTTCGATGGCCACTCTGGGAGAGACTGTTCAACACATTCCTAACAGGACTGGATGCAACCAGGGATAACACGGCGAAATTAATGGATAGAGAAAAGAACGATTTTCTCCTTTCATTTTTGGGGACAGCTGCACTGCCCCAATTCGCCAGTCACCCAGTCTTCAACGCAGATCCAGATGCCAGCTTCCAGGAATATCTGACAGCAGCCCGAGAGACGTTCTACAGGTCAGTCAACCCAGTGAGGGCACTGTTCAACTTCATGCAGCACTCACAAGGATCTACTGAATCAGTCACTGATTACCTTTGCATACTCAGGACCCTAATCCAGCAGTGCTCATTCCCTCTTGATCAGGGAACCAGACGCATTCAGGAATGAACTCTGATGGACTACCTGCTAGCGATTCAGATGGTGCGTGGACTAGACTGTCGAGACACACAGGAGAAACTTCTCGCCCAGGACACAGTGAATTTGGAGAAATTCACTCAACTTGCATTGGCAGATGAGAGCGCAAACAAGGATGCTGCAAAGATGGCACCAGGATCATCGCAGATCAGCGCTGCCACACAACAGAGGTACAACTGGGGCAAGGGACCTAGCCCTGCTAAGGGCAAAGGACCCAAACCTCTCCAGGTACGCCCCAGTGCCTCAGCCAACAGTCAGACTACTAGCAAGAGAGCATGCCGGCATTGTGGAGATCCATCTCACGCAGACAGCAAGGATTCCAGATGTCGCGCCAGAGGTCAGACCTGCAGCAACTGTGGCAAAAAGGGTCACTTCCAGCGAGTCTGTAGGAGCAACCCTAGCTCTACCTCGCGCCCTCAGGCCAAGCAGCACTGTCGACTCACTCATCAAGTGCGCAGCAATCACAAAAAGGGTTGGAAGAGTGTCCATGCTTTGCACACTCATCCACCTAATTGTGAGGTTCACAGTGCCTCTACTGATGACGCTCCAGCTGAACCACTGCGATCAATGGCTGACACCAGCTCGGATGTCACTGGAATCACTCGCGATGAATTCCACAAGCACTTCCGAGGGACAAGACTGCAAACGGCTGACCCAATCGTCAATTTCGACCAGTCTGAAGTGCCAATCGAAGGACAATTTCCTGCACAACTCTCATTCCAAGGATGGACTGCCAACGTGTTAGTGTATGTGTTTGGCGACTCCTGCAACAATACACTGGGCATTGACGCAATGCGTGCTCTGGATCCAGTGCATATCACTATCCAGGCAAAGAGCAGCATTGTCCCTGTAGTAAGGGCAGCGCGTTGAAGGGCTCTTTTTGAGTATGCGTGTCCTCTTCTGTCAGGTGCAGAATAAAGTTGAGCAACAACAACAACCCAGTCCAGCTCACCAGAGGATGTCAACAACAGTGCTCCCGCCAGCAGCGCTCCACCAGCAGATATCTCTGAGGTCTCTACTCCTAGTCTAGCAGCCAGGGATACTGAGACCTGAGAGAAAGCAGGATTTCTGCCGTTGCTACACAGCTTTCCCAAGCTCACAAGCGCAGACATTGGCACTTTTCCAGGATTCAAGCATCGAATCAGACTGAAACCTGATGCCAGGGTACAACCCGCTCAACCAGTTCGCTCCATTCCACTGCGCTTCAGGCTGTTAGCTGAGAAGGCAGTTAAAGAAATGGAGGAACAAAGCATCTGGGGGAGAAGGTCACACACTCTGACTGTGTGCATGGAATGGTCGTTGTAGCAAAAGCAGACAATCCTAATGCTGTATGCATCACTTCCTACCTGTCTCCACTCAACAAAAACGTGGATCCAGTGCTGTTTCCACTACCCAACATCCAGGACCTTCTGTACATGCACCTCGCCACTGCTACAGTCTTCAGCAAAATAGACATGCGGAAGGCCTATTTCAACATCGAGCTTGATGATGAGTCTCAGTTGCTAACGACTACAGCGACACCCTGGGGCTACTATGCATACCGCAAGTTCCCCATGGGACTCAAGGATTCTGCAGCCGTCTTCCAGAAGCTGGTTCACGAAATGCTTGCTGGAATCCCTGGACGCCAGCCATGCATTGACGACATCATTGTCTATGGCAAGACACGTGAGGACCATGATCGCACTTTGAGGCTGGTTTTACAGAAGTTGGATGGTAAAAACCTCTGACTGAACCTCAGCAAGTGCACAGTCACCTCACCCAGCATCTCGTTTCTGAGCCATGTAATCGCCAATGGATGGGTCAGGCCAGATCCACACAAGTTGGACTTGATTCACAACATTTTATTTATTTATTTATATAATGCCCCGAGAACACAAATACATAGATTAGTACTAAAGCAAAGTGGAGCCTAAGGGCTGGCTACGCTGCTTTGAATGGCGGTTTTTGCCAAGCCAAGTAAAAATACTTTTAGTCTGTTTTCATCTTTGTCCAATCTGCGCTTGAAGCAAGCCAATGAAGGAGCTGATATCGTATGTTCAGACAGACAATTCCAAGGCTGAACAGTGCGTACCGCAAACGCATATTTCCGACAGTCAAGCCTGGCCTTTGGTATCATCAACTTCATTCCATTCCCCCTAGTAGTTATTTGTAGCCGGCGAAACCGTAAAATATTGATCGAACTCTAGGTCACAAAGCTTATGAATGACTTTGTACAATAATATCAAGTCGGTTTAATCCTGCGAAACTCTAAGTTCTGAAGTTCTATGCCTAGACAAGCCAACTGATCTAAACGGCCGTTATAATCCTTTTCAGAACCCAGCAACCTTCTCGTAAAGTACTTCTGAACCCTTTCAACTCGATCAATGTCTTTGATAAGCCAGAGCCACCAAACACTGCTAGCATACTCTATAACTGGTCAAACAAAAATCTTGTACAAGTAACACAGAAACTTAAGGTTTCTTGAATGAAAGGACTGAAAAATCATGTTAATCCTATGGTAGGCCTAGGCTTCTTCTGGGCTCTCACTAGCGCCGAATCCATCTGACGACCACCAGACGCTGCCTCACTCGAATGTCTGAACAGTCCACGTCGCTTCTGCTCCTCACGTCTGAGAGCCTGCTGGACAAAGTTCAGGTCCACATCATCAACACGAGCTTCCAGGGCAGTCACCAGAGTGGAATAACTCTGCGGCAAACTACCCAGCAATGTCACAACCTGGTCCTCCTCAGCAATGGGGGCGCCAATAGCTGCGAGTCTGTCAATCAGGTCTTTCATGTGCTTCAGGTGCATCTCGATTGCCATCTCCTCTCTCATCTCAGTCTGGAAGTACTGCTTCTTCAGGAACAGTTTGTTGGCTAGAGTCTCGCGCTCAAAGTGGTTGCGCAAAGCATCCCAGGCATCTCTCGGTTCCTCACATGAAGTCACCAGATACAGCTGAGAGGTGCTGATCGCCATGACAAGCAAGGAAAATGCCCTCTCAGACCGATGTCGAAACTCGGCCTGCTGCTGCGCATTTGCGTTGGGCGCCAGAGTCTTACTACCGTCCACATAGCCCCACAGTCCTTTTCCCAACAGCATGTGACAAACTTGAAACTTCCACGTGATCCAATTCGACCCATCTAGCTTGTCGATTGACCACTTCTCATCCGCCATTTTTTCAAACAATGAATACAGTTCAAGCTTTGTCAGACAGGGATTCAAGCGTATTCTTCTGGGCCCATAACCAATGTTAGTTATGGGTGGAGCAATGTGTTTTCGAGATTTATTACAGAGAGTATATGGCCGCACAGACAGCTTTCTTACGGCAGGATAAAACAGGATAAAACACACACCTATACACGGCACCACATAAAAAGCGGGCCTCAACACATGGCAATCGGCTGGCGGCCTATCTCACCTATGTCTAAAAACATGATTGATGACTAAGGCAGAGCACTAAGGGTGCCACAGAGCACAGAAGACAGTATTAAACACAAGCATATTGACACATTAACGTTACAGTCTTACATTCTCCCACTTAACGTGTTGTGTCATTAGTACGCAGCATGCACTGTACATTCGTTTCCAGTATAATTAGTCATGCACATGCAAGTTATCCCATATCATGCAAACCCATGCAAGAGCGCAGTTGCTGGAACAGTTCCTTTGGTAGTGGTTTCGTAAAGGCATCAGCAACCATCTCCTTAGTTGGGCAGTACTCTAGCTCAATCTTCTTCTGCGCAACTTTGCCGCGAATGAAATGATGGCACACATCAATGTGCTTGGTTCGTTTGTGTTGCACTGGATTCTTGGCCATCGCGATTGCCGCTTGACTATCTTCCCAGATACGAACAGTGCGAACATCAACTCCCAGCTCAGAGAAAAAACTGGCGCAAGAACATTGCTTCTTTTGTCGCTTCTGCCAGAGCAACGTATTCTGCTTGAGCAGTTGAGATACTGACAGTTTGCTGCCTTCGGCTATTCCAAGTAATCGCTGCTGAGGCCAGCACAAACACATATCCAGATACAGACTTCTGACTGTCAGGATCCCTTGCATAATCGGCATCTGAGTAACCGAACAGGTCTTTATTATCCAACTGATACTGTAGACCAAGCTGTTTGGTTCCTTTCAGGTACCTCAGGATGCGCTTGGCAGCAGTCAAGTGAGTTTGCATAGGACAGGAGTTGTACTGCGAAACAGCTCCCACGGCATACTGTATATCCGGTCTGGTTGCGCGAGCTGCATACAGCAGGCTTCCAACCAATGACTGGTACTCTTTCGGATTGACTGGTTTCGATCCATCAGCTTTGCAGAGTGTGACCGAAGGATCTGCCGGCGTTGCCACAGTCTTTGCTTCGACTTGGCCAAACTTCTTCAGCATCGAGTCAATGTAGTGCTGCTGATCAAACCAGAGACTGTTCGTTGCAGGCAACACTGACACCAAGTATGAAGTGTAGTTGTCCCAGATCTGACATCTTGAATCTCACGGACAATGAAGCTTTCAGCTCATCCATCTGCTGGAGGTTTTCAGTCACTAAGACAAGATTGTCCACATAGATCGCAATGATCGTCAGGGGTTCAGACTTCCTGACATAGACACAGGGTTCAGTCTGGCACTGCACAAAGCCCAGCGTTTTCACAAACTCATTGAACACTGAGTTCCAGCAGCGAGGTGACTGCTTCAAGCCATACAGAGATTTTTTTCAAGTGGCATACCAGGTGCTCTTTACCCTTCTTCACATAGCCTGGCGGTTGTTCCATGTAGATTTCATCGTCTAACTGACCATTCAGGAAAGCAGTGACCACATCCATTTGATGAACAATGAGGTTCTTCTGCACTGCATAGGCCAGTAATGCACACAACGAATCGAAGGTGACCACAGGTGCAAAGGTCTCCAAGTAATCCACACCATACTGTTGAGAGAACCCCTTTGCCACCAATCTTCCTTTGAATCGTTCTATCGTACCATCTTCTTTATGCTTCACACAAAACACCCACCTGCAACCAATGGCTTTTCGACCTTTCGGCAGCTCCACAAGATCCCATGTATGCATTTCCAAGAGTGCCTTGTACTCTGTGTCAGCTGCTTGTTTCCACTCTTTTGCCTGTTGACTGGACAGGGCTTCTTCAATCGTCTTTGGTTCCACGATCTGACAGACATGATAGGCAACATGATGGACTTCATGTTCTGCAGCATCTGCGAACTCATCAAAACCGAATCTGACAGGAGGTCTGATCTGTCTTGTAGAACGCCGAAGTGGTACTTCCTCAGGCTCTGGTCTGACAACCGTTTCCAGAGAGTCTGAATCAACACTCACCACCTCCTTCGATTCTTCGATATCTGCAGATTTTCTGCTTTCTCTGAGACCAAAATCCATTTCGTTGAACACCACATCTCGGCGAGTGATGATTTTCTTGCTTTTCTCATCAAACAACCGATAGCCTTTGGTCCTCAGATTGTAGCCAATAAATCGGAGCTTTTCAGCTTTCTTGTCCAACTTCCTTCGCTGCACATCAGGCACGTGCGCATAGGCCATGCAACCAAACACCTTCAGGTGACTGACGTTTGGCTTTCTGCCATGCCACCGCTGATAAGGACTCACGTTTCCACTGATGGCCTTTGTGGGCACTCTGTTTCTGATGTAAGCAGCTGTAGCAACAGCCTCAGCCCAGTAGCTGTTCGACAATCCAGCATGGGCCAACATGGACCGAGCTGACTCCACCAAAGTTCGGTTCATCCTTTCTGCTACTCCATTTTGTTCTGGCGAATAGGGCACTGTGAGCTGATGACGAATTCCTTTGGACTTGTTGTAGTTTTCAAACTCTTCTGAGATGTACTCACCTCCATTGTCAGTCCTCAGTGCTCTAACTCTCTGTCCACAGTCATTCACCATAAGTGCTTCAAATTCCTTGAATTTGGTCAGCACTTCAAACTTGTTTCTGATGAAGTAGACAAAGCAGCACCGCGAATAGTCATCTATGAATGTCACGAAGTGCCTTCGTCCACCCAGCGATTCTGTCTGCATTGGACCACAGACATCACTGTGTACGAGTTGCAGTTTCCTGGTTGACCGAATTCCTCCCACTGGCTTGAATGGAATTCTGTGCATCTTTCTGCTGATGCAACCTTCACAGAATGACGTCACCTGCGTCTTTGGCACTTTGACACCAGTCACAAGACGTTTCTGAACGATTTCTTTCAGCTGCACTTCGTTCAAATGACCCAGTCGTTGGTGCCATAGGTCTGCATCGTTTCTGTACTCTGCGATGATAGCACTCTCTTTAGAAGCAGGTTCGCAGTTCAATTGGTACAGTTTGTGCACCAGTGAACCCGTGCCAAGCAATGCACCATGCACATTTCTAATCCAGCACTGTGACCGAGCAAACTGCACAACATTACCTTTGCTAGCTGCGGCCCTAACTGAGAAAAGATTGCACGCAAGCTTAGGCACATACAGCACATCACACATCATTATGCGCTTGGGCTCACTCACTTTGAACAGCATGTTCAAGCAAACACTACCAACACCTAGCGCTTCTACATTCCTACCATCACCAAGACCAACTTTTTCCGGTTTCTCGAACTCCTGGTAACTGAACAGCAGCTCCTTCTCTGACGTCATGTGCGCAGAGGCACCAGATTCCACAAGCCACTGACCACTTCGAGGAACAGCCACTGAGCCCACCAACGCAGCAAACAGTTCAGTGTCTGCTTCAGTACTAGAGTCAAGCTCTTCAGTGGCAACAGTAGCGGCTCTGTGTGTCGATTTGGAGCTCTGCTGCTTCTTCCTTTGTCCAGGACAGTCGCGCCGAAAATGTCCAAACTCACCACAGCTAAAGCAGGAACCACCAGACTTTTTCGGTTTGCCTGGCCTAGGCTTCTTCTGGGCTCCCACTAGCGCCGAATCCATCTGACGACCACCAGACGCTGCCTCACTCGAATATCTGAACAGTCCACGTCGCTTCTGCTCCTCATGTCTGAGAGCCTGCTGGACAAAGTTCAGGTCCACATCATCAACACGAGCTTCCAGGGCAGTCACCAGAGTGGAATAACTCTGCGGCAAACTACCCAGCAACGTCACAACCAGGTCCTCCTCAGGAATGGGGGCGCCAATAGCTGCGAGTCTGTCAGTCAGGTCTTTCATGTGCTTCAGGTGCGTCTCGATTGCCGTCTCCTCTCTCATCTCAGTCCGGAAGTACTGCTTCTTCAGGAACAGTTTGTTGGCTAGAGTCTCGCGCTCAAAGTGGTTGCGCAAAGCGTCCCAGGCATCTCTCGGTTCCTCACACGAAGTCACCAGATACAGCTGAGGGGTGCTGATCGCCATGACAAGCAAGGAAAATGCCCTCTCAGACCGACGTCAAAACTCGGCCTGCTGCTGCGCATTTGCGTTGGGCCCCAGAGTCTCACTACCGTCCACATAGCCCCACAGTCCTTTTCCCAACAGCATGTGACGAACTTGAAACTTCCACGTGATCCAATTCGACCCATCTAGCTTGTCGATTGACCACTTCTCATCCGCCATTTTTTCAAACAATGAATACAGTTCAAGCTTTGTCAGACAGGGATTCAAGCGTATTCTTCTGGGCCCATAACCAATGTTAGTTATGGGCGGAGCAATGTGTTTTCGAGATTTATTACAGAGAGTATACGGCCGCACAGACAGCTTTCTTACGGCAGGATAAAACACACACCTATACACGGCACCACATAAAAAGCGGGCCTCAACACATGGCAATCGGCTGGCGGCCTATCTCACCTATGTCTAAAAACATGATTGATGACTAAGGCAGAGCACTAAGGGTGCCACAGAGCACAGAAGACAGTATTAAACACAAGCATATTGACACATTAACGTTACAGTCTTACACAAAAGAGGCACAGACGAAACAGAGGAAGAAGGGGAGGACATGCAGTCGCGGCAGAGACAACACCAGTCAAACCAAAAAGCTACTAGCTGCTCAGGACCAATGTTCACTGTCAGGCAGAAGGTGCATACCAAACACCTCACACGCCTAAAGGACTCAGTCCCTGGAGCAACAAAGTGTTGACTGTTTTCAAGGTGCTTGGCAGATTCAACTACTTGCTGTCAGATAAGCAGAAGTGGAATGGGCGCAAGATGCAACGCGTTGTTGACCGGCCTGGACCAACTGTCTACAAAGCTGAGGCTACTGCGCCAGAACCAGCTCAGCCGCGATGCGACCACAAGGGCGACACCACCCGCAGTGGAATCGTCAACCGCCAGAGCGAGTGGGAGACTGGCATTACTACTGACAGACGGTTTCGCTTCAAGAAGGAAGAAGGTGGTAATGTGTATGGAGTCACGTGTGTAGCTGTAGCTGCGTCAGTCAGTGTTAAGTACACACCAATTGCTGTATAGTTTACCGTAACCATGCCGTGTACGCGCCATACACAGTAATTGTAGCGTCTAGGGCACCGCATGATCGAGTTACCGCTCGCCTATTGTTTTTTCACTCTCTCCGTCTGACTACCTGGCGAGCGGTCGCGCCTTTACTCTCTTCTCTCCGGCCTATTTAATTATTTGTTGTTGGAAGTAAAAGTCGTTGTTGATCGGCTGCTACAGAAAGCAATGACTACTACTCCCATACATGTCGCTGGGTTTTTCCGTGGGGGGGACCTTTTTCAAATCCCAAATAGGGTTTTGGGACCAAGTCCAAAGTGGGTTTTGTCGACCTTTTTTAGAGATTTTGGGGCGAAAAATGGCTTCAAAACCCCATTTGGACCGAAAAAGCGTTAAAAACCCTGTTTTTGCATTAAAAATGCCTTGAAAACCCTGTTCAGGTAGAAGAAAATGCCTTAAAAACCGAATATTGAAACAATGAATGTAATAAAAAGCTGTTTTGCGCTCAAAATACGTATTGAATATGAGTTTCAGCGATAAAATACAGATTGAAATGCGTTATATTGACTAAAAATAGTCCGGAGAACCCTAATTTCGATTCTAAGGCACGCGCAAAACCCTGTTTTGACTTATAGGATTACTAAAAAACCCTATTTAGTGATTGAATGCAGTTCTTAAACCCTGTTTAGGGTTTCTAATCAACCAAAAAACCCTCTCTAGGCTTTCTATCCAGTGTTAAAGCCCTGTTTAGGGTTTAAAAGTAGCCTAAAAACTCTAATCAGAGTTTAAAAGTAACCTAAAACCCCTAATCAGGGTTTAAAAGTAGCCTAAAAACCCTAATTAGAGTTTGAAAGTAACTTGAAAACCCTGTTTGGCGTTTCAAAGTAGCCTAAAAACCCTAATCAGGGTTTAAAAGTAGCCTAAAAACCCTAATCAGGGTTTGAAAGTAACCTGAAAACCCTGTTTAGGGTTTCAAAGTAGCCTAAAAACCCTAATCAGGGTTTCAAAGTAGCCTAAAAACCCTAATCAGGGTTAAAAGTAACCTAAAACCCCTAATCAGGGTTTAAAAGTAGCCTAAAAACCCTAATCAGGGTTTGAAAGTAACCTGAAAACCCTGTTTAGCGTTTCAAAGTAGCCTAAAAACCCTAATCAGGGTTTAAAAGTCGCCTAAAAACCCTAATCAGGGTTTGAAAGTAACCTGAAAACCCTGTTTAGGGTTTCAAAGTAGCCTAAAAACCCTAATCAGGGTTTCAAAGTAGCCTAAAACCCCTAATCAGGGTTTAAAAGTAGCCTAAAAACCCTAATCAGGGTTTGAAAGTAACCTGAAAACCCTGTTTAGGGTTTCAAAGTAGCCTAAAAACCCTAATCAGGGTTTAAAAGTAACCTGAAAACCCTGTTTTAGGGTTTCGAAGTAACCTAAAAACCCTAATCAGGGTTTCTAAGCAGTCTAAAAACCCTATTTAGGATTTCTAAGCCTTACAAAACCCTGTTTTGGGTTGTAGGGTAGGCGAAAACCCAATTTTGTGCTGCAGAATGTATTGTCTGGGCTAAAATTTCGTTTACTTTGGAATCCAAAAGTGGGTTTTCAGGTCCCCCCCAAAAATCCGCTGGGGGGGGCCTTTTGCCGAAAAATCGGGCTTGGGGGGGCCGGCCCCCCCCTTTACTCCCCCCAACGACATGTATGACTACTCCACACAAACGACAAACGAATTAGTACTGTCCATAGGTAGACATTAGATATATAGCGTTGAAGCTAGGCCACCACAAGAGGGTGCCTAGCTCAAGCATATCTACCTAACAAGTCATCCAAGGATGGCGAGGGGGTTGGAAGCCCAAAATTGGTGGGGGAGCTTTTCCAGCAGAGGATATGTGTCCATTGTCGGTGACGGCATGCCCAATGGCAACATGGAGATTGCATTAAGTTTGGATTTTGAAAGATGCCACTCAATTTGGAATGATTGCAGGCTTTTTCGGCCTGCCCCGACGAACTGGAAAGCTTAAGACTTTGGACAAATTTGACGCTCAGTTCTTCGGCATCCATCATAAACAGGCTTCCAATATGGACCCTCAACTACGGATCTTGCTGGAAACTAGCTATGAAGCCATTTTAGATGCAGGTAGGTACATTATTTCTGGTTCAGTTATACCATCCACCCCTAACTCGGTGACAGTAGTGTGGCGCGTTTTAGAAATTTGAAAGTAGGTAAGTAATACTATTCTGAAAATTTTTAACGGATAGCAGAGGACCGAACGGACGGAGTCATTGTACATAGAACGTGGGCTTTGGCGCGCTGGTGCACTTTCAAAATTCAACATTTGGTCACACGTTCGAATGCGGCTGATTTTCATTGGCGTGAGTTACGAAGATGCAATACACTTAATGGTTTTTAAAAAGCTGTGAATATCTGTAGCACAGCTAAGTTAACCCCTTGCAACTCACCTGCCACTTAGGTGGCTTTGCCGATACCTTGAAATTCGCGTTTGCCGATAGTTTTTATCGATAGTTTTAAATTTTTTCGACAAAAACTATCGGCTAATTTGGACCTATCGGCAAAGTGCCGATAGTTTGAATTGAAAATGTAGAACGTTCGGCAATTTTTCTGGCCGACTATCGGCAAATTTTTTGCCGATAGTTTTATCGTTATCGGCAAATAGCCCAAGAAAATAAAAAAAATAAAAAAAAGAAGAAACAAAGACTGAAGGAAAGCAAACAAAATTTATTGACAGAAAAGTAATATCAAATATCATTTGTTTGTGTTTCTTTGTTTGCGAATGTTTTCGTCTCTGTCTGCGACGCGGTTGATGTAGTCAATGATGCATATTGAATTGGGGGCTAAAAATAAACAAAATAAGAAGAATAATAGCTCTATATCTATTTTCTCAGCTTCTTACCACCCAACTAACCGCTTTCACGGTTCTCTTCTGCGTCGGTGTTTCCTGTGAGTGCTGATTTGTGTCGTCATAACGGTTTTGCTGCCTGAATGAATCAACAGTGATTATTTATTGCTTGTATTGTACGGTTTATGCAGAAAATGTTATCTACTTCGTATGTTTCGGGCTTTGAAGACTGTCTGGCTGCCGACTCTCATGACCTTGGTAGGTGTTTGGGTTTAGAGCTCTGTGTGAAATTCATCTGTCCAGAATACGTCTTGGAAAAGAACGCTGTTGTCTGTCTAAAACGTAATGCATATGTCGTAGGGAGAAACGGAATTCAGGGAGATTCGGAATCTCCCTAGGGAGAAGTGGAATTCCGTCTCTCCCTAGGGTTTTAGGGAATATGACCTCTATTCCCTCACTCCCTAGGGAGATTCGGAATCCGCCCCGCGCCCCATTGAAGGTCACTCTACTTGGTCGCTCTTTTGCCCTCAGGCTCTAACGAGAACAACTTTTACAACCTGTCTGTCTCTGCGCCGGGCCGTAACTGGCACCTAATAGGTAATTAGTGAACAGACCAAAAAGTTTACAGTAGCAAACAGACAAATGCTTGGACTTTCATTTGTTTATTGTACGTACGTATTGCGCTACATACAAGAGATGATTACTTTACACAAAAGCCGCTTTTACCTCTGACGCGCTGCGCTTGTGGTGGAATAGAGCCCTGGAACAGACAGAGCAGGCCAACAGAGCTAAGCAAGGCCTTTTCACTGTTTGGTCATAAGAATTCTGAAACTTCTACTGCCTATAATAGTGACAGAACCGAATACGATTTGTGAAGCAGCTATTAGTAGCTCAGGTGAAGCAGTTGTAGAAGGCAAGTTAAAGAGAAAGTTCTATATAACAAAACAACAGTAGTGTGCACATAATTCTTTGATAATTCTGTGCTTTAGATTTTTGCTGTGGAAAGAAGAAGTAAAAGTGCAAGACTGAACTTCTATCATGCCGTTTGAACCACTGTTGAGACTGAGACGTTTGAACCACTGAGACGGACAGGTTGTAAAAGTTGTTCTCGTTATAGCCTGTGGGCAAAAGAGCGACCAAGTAGAGCGACCTTTTATGGGGCGCGGGGCGGATTCCAAATCTCCCTAGGGAGTGAGGGAATAGAGGTCATATTCCCTAAAACCCTAGGGAGAAACGGAATTCCACTTCTCCCTAGGGAGATTCCGAATCTCCCTGAATTCCGTTTCTCCCTACGACACA